>JAJTUV010000931.1:2735000-2995115 GCA_021653895.1 Mastomys natalensis
GTGTGTTACATGCATACAATGCCCAAGAAGGACAAAAGAAAGTCTCCTTGGAATTGAATTACAGACAGTTGTGAGCCTCCATGCAGGTGCTGGGAACTGAACCTGGACCCTCTGCAAGAACAGCAAGTGCTCTTAACTACTGAGCCAGCTCTCCAGCTCTAAGGGAGTATTGCTTTGACTTAAAACTGTGAGATTCAAAAAGTGCATTCAGGATTCTGAGCGATAGAGTTTCATGGTCAATAAAGTTTAGAGGAAGTTTAGTTGCAATTTACAGAAGGCCACTTGCTAGAAATGAGAGTCCCCATGTGGACAAGACAGCAGAGCTTTGGTCAACAGTCAGTCAATGACCCAGAGCCAGATTGGGCAGTTCTGAGCTGTAATGGGTCTGCCCTTGCCTGGTGTGCTGAGCTGTCCTAGACTTACTTACTTCTTTCTCTTTCTTTTTCTTTTTCTTTTTCTTTTTCTTTTCTTTTCTTTCTTTCTTTTCTTTTCCTTTCTTTCTTTTCTTCCCTCCCTTCCCTTCCCTTCCCTTCCCTTCCCTTCCCTTCCCTTCCCTTCCCTTCCCTTCCCTTCCTCCTTCCCTTCCCTTCCCTTCCCTTCTCTTTTCTTCTTTTGAAGCTCTTTAGGTTTCCTGTCTGGTAGCACCAAAGTGCAAATAGCCTATAACAAAGTTCCCCAGAGACTGTAGATGCAGAAAACTAATCCCACATTGTTCTCAGGAAAGGTAAAAAGCAAAATGAACTAACAGTTATTTCCTTGCACATGCCAGGGGAGAAAACTAATTCCTCAACAACCCTTATGATCAATCATAAAAAATGTGATTGATGCCTGTGCGTGGCATCTTCTGTACTGTCTTATTCTGCCAGAGTATTAAAAATGCCCATGGAAACTAATAGATTCACCTTCTTTTCTCTTTCTTTTTTCCTGGTTTTTGTTTTGTTTTGAGACAGGGTCTTGCTCTGTAGCCCAGGCTAATCTCAAACTCATGGCAGCCTCCTGACTCAGCAGCCTCCTAAATGCTGGGATTACAGATGTTACCACATTCAGATCAACACTCTCAGAGTCTACTGCTGTGCTCACCCTCTCTGGGTTTCTTATACTGAGTTCATCCACCATACATCTGCCAAGAGGTCTCCTGTGGCTTAAAGCTATAGCCAGAATGATCTCAGAGGCCGCCAGAATTCCTTTAGATTTCAGAGTCATTGGTACACACATCCATGCCTGATGAGAGGTATTTATTTGTTCAAATGCATAGAGAGTATCTACCCTTCTGCTATGGTCTGAGTGCCTATTGAAAACTCACTCATTTACTAGCCACCATAAGAGGATTGAGAACCAGGACCTTTAAAAGGTGCCAGGGATTGATGAAGTAATTCAAGAAGATTAACTCTCACAGAATGGACCTGCCAGAGGTGACTTCTCTTGTTCTTCCATCTTGGGCATGCTCACTGTCAGTCCACCTTGTGTCCTTGCAGATGATGCCTCCATGATTTGGAATTTTCCAGTTTGGAATCTGGAGACAAACTTTTGGTTTATAAATTACCCAGTCTGTGACATTCTGTAGGAGCAGCAGAAACTGGACTGAATCTCTATGATCCTCATTCCAGTGTGTTGTGTGTGTGTGTGTGTGTGTGTGTGTGTGTGTGTGAGAGAGAGAGAGAGAGAGAGAGAGAGAGAGAGAGAGAGAATCTCTGACTTTCCCATGCCCCAAATTCTTTGTCCTCATGCCCTTCAGCAGGGAAGCATGGTGTCCTTCATTTGAGTGTGTAGCATCAAGAGATTAGGATCTCTGAGCCAAGGTTGGAGGATCTCACCTACTTGAACTACAAAGCATCCCCTGCCAGTTCACTCTTTCACAGTCTGAGGTCAGGAGCCTCCGTGGAAGGGGGAATCTTCCTGTCAACCACTATCCTGGCTCACTTGGAAACACTAGAAAAGCCTCTCCTCTGGGGAGCCATCAGTGAGCTGTGCTTCCAACAATAATGCTGTGTTCTTCTCTCCCCCTCCTCAGCTCTGAACTTTGTGGCCATTAAAAATAATGAAGCTGTGACATTTTTTTCTCTAGAATAACAAAACTTTGTTAATGTGTCTCTTTTATTCACACACTCTCCGTCACACATTCCTTTAAAGACCGTCCTTCAGATGCCCACAGAGAATGCATTTTCTTAACATAATTAGCTGGCTTCCTGAAGGAGGGAGAGAAGCGTTTATGGGCATAGATAAATCATATCCTTGGCCAAGTACCCTCTTTGAGAACTCAGGGCAATCTCAGGACATGGCTCCTTGTGTAGTCTCAGACACCCCTGCACAGAGAGCCAAAGGTCACCCAGCAAGTCCAAGGCAAGGCACGCACTAAACCCCAGGAATCTCAGACCTCCCAGTGCGGTAATTGATCTTCCAAGACAAACATTTGTCTTGCTAACCCTAGTCCTTGCTTTGGAGGCTGAAGATTATAGAGGGGTTGGGGGCTGGTAATGAGTGTAGAGATTAATTGGCAGAGAGAGCTTTCAAGCTTCCAGGGAGGGACATGATCAATGAGCTGAAGAGAAATGAAACATCTTTTAAAGAAATGTCCTGTTCTCTTACATTGTTTCAATTCTTCATGCTCAGTTTCTTCAGGAGACATTTTTTTGAAGTGGGTTTTTGTTTTGTTACTTTGTTTTTCCTTTTTGTTGTTGTTGGTTTTTTTTTTTTTCCCCTGCCAAGGTTATTTAATTGCATCTCCAACTTAGATTATTTCTTGAGTTGAGCTTGACCTTTGCCCACTGAAGCACAACAGTCTCTGGTTTATCTAAAGACAATGGGACCTGAAGGCTGTGGAATAATGAGAAACACAACCAGAAAGGGCCGAGATTCCCCACGTTCCCTCTCTGCCAGAAGGGTATGGTAGAGGATGAAGGCTGAGGACGTGGGACACTGGTGAGTGTGTAAGCTCTGAAGGGAGCCACCTGGGACTGGAACAGCACTCTGCTCCACAGCTTTCAGTCTTTGGGGTACCATGTCACCTGCGGTGTAGAGGACTAAGGAGCTTCCCAGCTCAGCTGTGTATTTGTTGTGCGACACTGGCCAGTTAGGCAACTATCTAAGTCCTAGTTTTTCTCAGCCAAGCTCCTGCTAACATGCCAAGCTCCTCAGGGGCCAGATCGTGGGTTCTCAGTGCCCAGCAGGTGCTCAGTATCTATCAGGTCATCAAATGAACTGAATTCAATATTGTCAGCAGGGTTGTAGGATCAGGGAGAGAATTATAAAAAGGAAGAGTTAAAGCCGAGGCCCAAGCCAGGCATGGTGGCATGAGCCTTATATGTGCTTGGAGGTTGGAGCAGGACGATCTACTGAGTTCAGAATTTGACCTTTGCCCAGGCAGCATAGAGGGGTTCCCATAACTCCACTGAATCAGTCACATCCTCAGATTCTTCATTTCTTCGTCAGACCAGGAAGGAGCCTGGCCGTTGGACCTGGAGCTGTTTGTCCTGCAGATGGGGAAACGGGTTCTTCATTCATCGTTCCACATGTATCCATGAGGCGCCTGCGGTCTGAGGGATGCATCAAATGGAAACATTCTCCACGATTAGGAAGTTTACATTCTGGCTGGAGGAGACCCTAAACAAGGAGACAGATATATATAAACAGAAATGGTTTACAAGACAGAGTGCTGGGAGAAGAAGAAAACAGGTGATATGGGCTGGCAACACGGCTCAGCAGTAAAGGTGATTGCCGCTAAGCCTGAGGACCTAGCCTGATCCCTCTCCCCCATCTCCCACACACAGAGAAACACACACACACACAGAGAGAGAGAGAGACAGAGAGAGAGAGACAGAGAGAGAGACAGAGAGACAGAGACATAGAGACAGAGACAGAGAGACAAAGAATTAAATACATGTGAAAAGAAAATAGTGATGGGGCCTGGGAATGGTGGGAGTGGAGTGACGGGCTGGAGGAGTGACAAGGTAGGACCTCTCTGTGGAGGTGACATATGGTAGAGACCCAAGTGGTTGAAAACAGAGTCACCCAGAAGTTGAAAGCTAGTACTCTAAGCATCTGCTTCTCCAAATCTGTCCTATCTATCTTTCTTCCTTCCTTCCTTCCTTCCTTCCTTCCTTCCTTCCTTCCTTCCTTCCTTCCTTTCTATCTATCTCATGTATATTGGTGTTTTTTTTTTTCCTGAATATATGTCTGTTTGAGGTCAGACTCTCTGGAACTGGAGTTACTGACAGTTGGACAGTTGTAAACTGCTATGTGGGTTCTGGGAATTGAACCCAGACCCTATGGAAGAACAGCCAGTGCTTTTAAACAGAGAGCCATCTCTCAGCACCCCCACTTTTGTTTTGGCAAGGAGAAGAGAATGCATTTTGATATAATTACAAAATTATAGAACAAGGTGATGGTTCTTCTCAATTGTCAATTTGAGACCTAGAATCACCTGGGAGTCAGGTCTCTGGGCATGCTGCAGGAGATTATCTTGATTAGGTTTATCAAAGTGGGAAGACCTGCTCACTATGGGTGGCCCCATTCCCTAGGCTGAGATCCTAGGCTGTATAAAATGGAGAAAGTGAGCTGAGCACACAGGAAGTTCTGTGTTTCCTGACTGGATACAATGTGCCCAGCTGCCTCCTGCTGCTATGACTTCTCCACAGTGATTGGTTGGGATCTGATACTGGGAATCAGAATCAGTCACAACAACAGGGAAAATAAGCCAGCCTCTTCTAGATTCACCAGGTGTTGGTGTTTTGTCCTGTTCTTATTCCTCTGTCATGTACATTATGCCTGGTATATGTACACCCTTTTCTCAGCACCCCTTTAAGTATTTAGTGCAAACATACTGCCTTGCCCCCAATACTTCAGTGTGTGTCTCCTAGAAACAACAACCTTTCCTTTCACAGCCATAGCCCATATCTAGGCTACAACCTATGCTCACCCTTGTCAACTGTCTCAAAAATGGCCTTTCAAAGTTAACCCATTTTCCAGGTCTTGGATCATACAGCACACCTATCCCACTCATGTGAAGCCTTTCCACTTGGGTTGATGACAGCTTCGGAGGTTTCAGTTGAGATTATACCTGTTTTGGAAGGAGGCCCACCAAAGTGATATGGAATCTTCAGTGTCCAGTGGAAGGAGGCACGTGGTACTGGTTTGTGATGCTAGCTTTGTGTGGTTAGGGACCTGGCTGGTCCACTCTGCCATCAGTTTCCTCTCAGTAATAACTATGTCGTTTGTTGGGAGAAGAGGTGGTGGTTTTACTACCCACCTATTTGGGTCCTAATTCATTTTACCATTCATGGGCAATTACCTTTATCTTTGCTTCTCCTTGCTAGTTGTGGGTTAGCCAGCTTTCTGTCACCTGACAAAATATCTGAGAAGAAAGGATAATTTTAGCTCATGGCTTCAGAAGTGAAAGTCCATGATCACTTGGCCCCTATTGCTTTGGACCCATTGTAAGGTATGATCTCATGGAGGAAGCATGTGGCACAGACAACCTGTTTGCCTGCCCCATGGTGGAAGGAAAGCAGACGGACAGGCCAGTTCCATCATCACGCCCTCAATTTACTAGGTTCTTTCCACAGGGCTTTGCTTCCTAGAGGTCCCACTGCCACCAAATGGCACCATAATCTGAGGACCAAGCCCCTTACCCACATGAGTTTTGGGTGATCTAAGGCTCACCAAATCAAATTTACACTCTAGAAGTTGGTATTTTACTGCGGAGTTTTTCTATTTATACTTATTTTCTATAATCATCTTATAACTACAAAATCACAGATTTATAATGTGTAATAGTTTATATCACTATAATCAGATTTATCTCAAATCAGAACACTCTTTAAACTGGCTTCTGGGCTGGGGAGATGGTTTAGCAGTTAAGAGCACTGGCTGCTTTTCTGGAGGACCATAGTTTAGTTCCTAGTATCTACAGGCAGCTCACAAACATCTGTAACTTTAGTTCCAGGGTGCCTGATGTCCTCTTCTGCTTCTGTGGACACCATACATACACATGCATACACCATACACACATAACTAAAAATAAAATAAAGATTTTAACTGGCTGCTTCTGTGTCTCTGACATCACCCTCATCTTCAAAGTGTTTCCTTGTTTTGTTTGTTTGTTGGTATGCACATATGTGTGTGCATGTGTACACATGTGTGTGCATGTGGGTAGATATGGAGATGCCAGAGGACAACCTCAACTGATATCCTCAGGCACAGCCTGACCACTTATTTTTGAGACATTCCCTCACAGGTCAGGAACTCCCCATGTTTGTTACGCTGGTTCACCAGTGAGCCCTAGGATCCACCTGTCTCTGTTTACCCATCACTAGGATTGCAAGCGCATGCCACCATGCCCCTTTTTAGAGTGAGTACAGTGGGTCAGATTTAAGTCTTAGTGCTACAGGGGCATGAACTTTGCTGACTGAGCTGCATACACAGGTTTCCCCTGCTCTCTGACACAGTAAGATGTTTCAAGATTGTCTGGTTCTTTCTTTGCCTTAGCCCTGGCCTGAGCCTTTTCTCTAGCAAGCCTGAGCCTTTCAGTGTGCAAAGATAATTAAGATGTGACATCTATGCAGGCCAGCTTCTGCTTCCAGTGTTTCATGGCTTCTGAGTCCCTCAAGATAGGGCTGGGAGACATCTCAATTCTTAATATGTATGAGTCACCAAGGACGGTTGATCCAACAGGTATTGTTTGCTATCTGGGATAGCACTAGGAATCTGAACTCTGACAGCTTCGGGGAATTTTGATTCCCCCAACTCCCAAGACAGGCTGAACATGAAGGATGGAAGCCAGTACTTCTTAGAACCTGGTGGGCATGTCACCTCAGGGCTTGCTCAAATGTGTACTTCCGACTCTTTTGGTTTCTCATTTGGTATCTTTGAAATAGGGAACAAGAACTTTCTTTGCTGTTGTTCTAAGGACCTTTCCAACACATTGCGTTTCTAACACATCTCCGGGTACTGCTGCTGACCTAGGATTTTGAAAAACACTCATGCAGACATTGGCTCTGAAAGCAGCTGTCACACTAGACTTCTTAGAGATGTTTTACTTTTTTGTTTGTTTGCTTGTGTTTAAATATCAACCTGGAAGGCTCTAGAAACTATGACTTAGTTGATGGAGGATATTTTGATCATAAGAATTTTATAAGCTTGGTATGTGGGGCTGTTGCTCAGGCAACTAGAGATGATTCTAGGAGGAGTAGGGTTCAGTAGAAAGGGACTTAAGGAGGCACTAAGTTTGGCCTTTGGAGGAATAGCAAAGCAGCCAGTGCATTTGGTTTGATGGAGGAGAGGAGAGTGAGATAGGCAGGTGGGGTAAGAAGTGGGTGAGATGGGCTATGAACCTGGATGCTGCTGGGAGCCTGGGGGTAGGGTATGAGCTGGACCTTCTGTCTGGAGTGTCTTCAGTCAACCCGAGGCCAGCCTTCTTTTTAGATACCAATCTTGAGTTCTTCCTAGCAGTTTGTGGGTGTGACGGAGCTCCACTGTTGCAGGATATTTGATTACACTGCGCACCCCGAGATGGTTTTGGTCACTGGAAAAACCTGTTTCTAGTTGTAGTGTGGCTTGACCTTAGTACACATCTTTAATCCCAAACAATGAAGGTAAAGTTAGTATGTAGAAGAAGCACCCATATTTGAAAGGGATATCTAATTGAGTGGCAGACAAAGTGATGAATTAGACAGAATAGGATATGCCCAACTCTCACAAGAACAGTCAGGAAAGAGAGGCTATTTAAGAGAGCATAAAGGGGGGAGGGGGAAGGAGGTAATTTTACAGAGACAGGTAAAGACAGAATGGGCCAGAAAATGAGAAGGAGCCAGAAGATCAGAACAGCTTGCTAGAGTTAGTTTGAGGTCAAGCAGGGCAATTCAGAGGCCAAGAGAGAAGCCAGATTCAATCAGTCAGCTTGAAGAGGGGTTTGAGTCAGAACAGCTGAGCTGAACCAGCCAGCCAAAGCTCAAAAAGAAATAGAAAGGGTGAGTTTATTCAGTCAGAAGGTTTTAGAAACATTCTAGGCCTAGATAAGACTGCATGGAGGCTCGAAGCTTCCAGGACTAGGCCTAGGTTAGGAGACTGAGGCAGTAAGCCTCCGAGACAACAATTAGTACATGCAAATAAAAGTTCCTTTTACACTCCACAGCTTTCCTCTCATATTTGGAGTACTGCCCATGGATTTAAAACCTTTGAAGAAGTTTTAACAGAGTAATAAAGTACTGTGTTATGGAACAGGTACTTGGCAGGTAGGGGACATCTTCAGTCAACAACAGTGTGAATGCTTACTGTGACAAAACTCTACTTATACATTGGTAAGATGGTGTGTGTGTGTATGTGTGTGTGTGTATTACATACTTGTGAGAATATAGGTGCATGTCACTGGAGCCCATGAAATAAATCGTTTGAGACAACCATTTACTTTTAACAGAATGATTCCTTACATGAAGTTCTACATGTGGCTTGCCTACAAAGCAGGCCATCTGGACTCTAAAGACATGATTATTTGACATGCAGTATGGTAGAAACATCAGCCCAGAGAGCAAAGCCCGCTGGCTTGATGCCTCCTGCAATGGCAGTTCCAACAGCTCTGCCCTCCACAGGACATCATGCAATCGAGTGTGCTTGAATTAAACATGAGTCTTGCCACACGGTTCTATTCACATCTATTTTGATTCTGGCAGTTGTTAACCTTTCTTCTAGGAAAATGTGGGGGTGGGGATCCCTGTTGGTGAGACTCTATTGTTATGAGTCTGCGAGAGCACTGGCTGAGTGGAGGCAGGTATGAGCTGCTCCTGGGTAACTTTCAGCAACACTCCCAGGCTCTGAGAGTTGGCAGAGGCCTGGCACCAGCTCTGTCGCTCTGTCACCCTGCCTTGAGGATGACCGCCCTTTCCCTCGGTTATTTGAGCTCTGAGTTTTTGTTGGGCCAGAGCTGATGGTGATGTCATCGTCTTGTGATGTTGGGTGACCTTGTTCATGAGGCTGGTTCTGCTCGTTTCTCTCACACCTGACAGCTGAGATGAGAAAAGCATTGCTTGTGAACCAAAGAGGGAAGGACAGAGGATCCTGCAAAGGAGAACTCTGCCTGTCCGCTTGGCCAATCCCCAAACCCTTGGACTGCCTTGGATCCAACCTAGTTTCTAGCAGTTTTCAGCCTGGAAAAGCTGTAAAGGAAAAAGAGAAGAAGGTATCAGTGAGGGCTGAGGTGCAGTCAGTGGCAGAGCACTTGGCTAACTTCTATCTTACGGAGAAAGATACTGGATCGAAGTGACTGACTCTAGTGTTCAGCTAGTTGTAAGTGCAAGGTTTCTTCTCTCCTCCTCATCTCTATCCTTACCCTATAACACACAAATGATGGCTGTTGAGTGCCTTCCAATCTCTCTAAACCTATTGAATCAATAACAGGGTGCTCTTAGGCTGGAAGGACAGCACAAATGAGGACATTAAGGCTGAGAGCAGGAACAAGAATCTGCTCAGTGAGGTGGCAGAGTCTGGCCTTGAGCCCCCTACCCCCACCCCCACCCCTATGCTCAGCTCAACCACCCAGATACACCCAGGACCAGAGTGCTGGTGAAAACCATCTTGCCTAGACTGTGTACTCTTGTGGATGGTGGATGGTTCCAGCTCAGCATCATAGAACTGCCACTGTTAGAAGGATATTTTGCCTGAAAACTATCTCCTGGGGCTGTGGTGCATGTGATGTTGTCTGTCCCGTGCTTCTAGAAGTGCGGTTGGATTTTCACATAGTTTGGATTTAAGGAATTGAATGGCACAGTTTGCCATCTATGTTGACAGTGAACCAAGACAAGTTAAAACAGAATAGAGAAGAGTATAGTGCCCTCTAGCGTCAAAACATGCTCTTAGCTGATCCTGGAAACATAAGTTGAAAACGAGCAACTGACACAGTAGGTTTGTGGTGATGGCTGTGTATTTCACAAGTGACAAGAAAAGATTTTAAGTTTTCACCACAAATAATGTAAATTTAATTATTTTTAAATACATGTTTGGAGATAAATATTTATATTCGTTAAGATCCCACCCAATGCAAACACATTTTGGGACCACATTTCACCTATTTACTTACATGTGCACATTTTATGTTCTTGTCTATTGAGACAGGATCTTGATTCATAGCCCCTGGCTGGCCTAGAACTTGTAATCTTCCTGACTCAGCCTCTGGAGTGCTGAGATTACAGGTATGCACCACAATGCCAAGCTCCAATATTTAGCTTTTATGTACTAGCTAAAAATACATTTAATTGAGGAAAGAAAAAAAGAGAGAGAGACATGCAAGTTTAGGTGAATTCTCTTAGAAGTACTCTGCGTTTCCCCTTGTGTGAGCAAGTGAAACCTAGGAACAGGAGAAGCTTGCCAAAATCCACAAGTCATGTTGGTGATAGAGCCAAGATTGGCAGGTATGTTACCCACCTCTTCTTTCTCCAGGAGGCATTTACTCCATAGTGAGCATGGACAGAAGACCAGGTCTCGTTTAGCCCAATAGCAGCTGCTCACCCAGAAGGAAGAATCCTACCAAAGGGGAATAGGAGGGGAGGTGGGTGGCATGTGATCTGAAGGGACCACAGCCCTCAGGGCTGCTGGACTGTGTGGACAGCACTGCTGGAGCTGAGCCCCACAGTGCCCTGATTCCATTTCAGAGGTCCATTTGTTGGGTGCTGTGACCTAGGCAGGTCTCTTCCACTCCCTAGGTCTTTGTATTCCCCCTGTGAAATCAAAGTACTGAGTGATGCCAGGCTTTCTCACTTCACTGAATGCCCAACTTGATGCAGAATTCTCTAGCACTAGCCTCTTTGCTGACCTTCAGCCAGGGTGGTAGTGAAGGATTCTCACTGCTCCACCAAATCCTCAGAAAGCCTATCATCCCGAGAGGCAGATTCCCTCAAGATGTTGTCTTCTCCCCCACTTCCTTCATAACACTTGCTTTAGGCCCTTAGTTGCAGATCCTAGCACATGGTAAACATCTTTCTTCCTCTCTGGTGTGAAGTATATATTCACATATCTTCGTATGTGTGTGTGTGTGTGTGTGTGTGTGTGTGTGCGCGCGCGGTGTGTGTGCGCGCTTGGAGAAGCCAGAGGTTTATGTTTTATCACTCTCCACCTTATTTTTTGAGACAGGGTCTCTCACTGAACCTGGGGCTTACTGATTCAGCAAAACTAACTAGCCAGCAAGCTCTGGTGATCTCCAAGGGCTGGCTTTGCAGGTTCATTCCAGCACACCTTTTTCACATGGGTGCTAGGAACTGACCTTAGATCTTCATGTACACTTGGCAAACACTGAGCCATTTTCTCAGCCCTTGGAAAGTACATTTTAACTGAACAAATCAAAATATTTCAAAGCCAGGTTGTCCTGAAAATGACTCAGGGAGACAGAGTGGAGAGCAGCTAGACCAAGGCAGCTTAAAGGAGTGACTTGAGCCCACTGTGCATGACCTCTCTGTGCTGCTTCCAACCTGGGAACAATTCCAGGGCTGTCATGTAGATACTCTTTAGTCCTTACAACTGACCTTAGGGCACTCCATCTACTTAGCTGGCACATGGCACAGCCACGCTTTGAAGCTTGGTTATCTGGCTCCATGACACTGCAAGATCCTATTGCAGTGTGGGAACTTACCCAACCCACAAAGGACAACTGGGGGTTCTTGTCAGCACCTCACCCTGGGTCTCCATGGCACAGGAAGTGGATGGGAAGAATACCAAGAAAAGAATCCCTCAGGGGTAATCAATATCAGAAACCACAGTGGGGCATGCTGTATCCACACCCATGAAACTTAAGCTTCAGCCAAGAAAATAAGAATCGGCATGCTCTGTGAGAGTGGAGCAACAGGCCTGCAGGAGTTGAAAACATCGGGCCTTGTAGTCCTCATTTCTTGGTGTTTTCCATGTAAACTGATGCCTGGCTAGGTGCCCAAAGCTGGCGCCTGCTGGTAGTCTCAGGCACATGGTACCAGAAGATGGCTGAGGGGTGAAAGGGAGGTAAGCCTTGCTGAGCTGTGGGGACCCCAGTATTAGGGAATGAAGTGCACAGCTTGCCTCTCCAAAGTACCACTGGCCCCTTCTGCCTGCAATGCATCACACAGCACTGCAGGCCTGGTGTCATTTAATCTTTACCCATTCAGCATTGCTGGAGGACAAACTGTTGGCCAGTCCTCAGCCTGGGGTTGTGAATACAAGCAGTCACTTGTCTGATGGGACTGTGTTCAACTCTAAGTTCCCAGAAGCAGAGGAGCCAATACCTAACCCCAGCTTAGGAACTCCACCCAGTGCTGCAGCAGGACTCTACAGATACCCTCCTTCCGCCGCCAGGGTCCTGCTGCCACCATGCTGCCCAGTCTGTTACTGAACAAACCTAAGCTTTGCCCACCTTGATTTCTTGAGAGGCTCCAGAGCTTCTGATAAGATTCCATAGCAATAGCCTGAGGTGTGTTCAAGAAATCTGTCACTACTAATAAAATGCTCAATTATTTTTCAGCAACTTACAACTGACTTATCTATAAAACAGGCCTTCTTTGCCTCTGGCAGTGTCTCCTCATTTTGGCTGCCAATGACCGAGGTAGGGAGCATCCTGCTCAGGCCTGGCTCATCGAAGCCTCCGTTCTCACAGCTGGATGAACAGCCTGTCTGAATCTGCCATAGAGAAGTGTTTGCCCTGAGCTCAATAGAGAGCTAAGTGACAGGGGTACCCACTGTGCTTTCTTTCCTTAAACAACAGAAATTCTGTGCTTCTGGGCTCCCTTGTTTCCAGGGGGTGGGGGGGTTCAGGAAGCAGACAGAACGGGATGCAGGGTTGGACTATAAAACCTTAAGGCCAACCCTCAATCAATTACCCCATAAAGGTTTCATAGAGTCCCCAAACAGCAGCACCAGCTGGGGACCAAGTATTGAAATATCATAGGCTATGGAGGACAGTCCATACTGTAATATTGTAACTATCACAGACACCACTGTGTTACAGAAACCACTCTAACTAGTTCCAGCAAGCATGGGATATCCAGCTGAGTGCTCTCTGGCCATAAGTCTAAGGCATAGTTGCTAGGAACCCTTTGCCACACAGTCTAGACAGTACCACTGCAAACCAATAGAGGTAGCCCTGGTATGGGGGGTCTGTTTGAATTGTTAAGTTAGAGGACTGAGTTCCAAACCTGAAGGAGCTGCCAACCTGACAAAACTTGGTGCGCCTTTTAAGACTGCAGGGCTTGTGAGGAATAGGATAGAGAGGCTTTGCCGGAGGCATGCTAGTCAGCCAGTTAGCTAGGACCATTGCTGCTAGAATTTGGTTAAGCTGTCTACTTGGGAAGGGGATCTCACGGAATGACCACTTGACACAGCCAAAATCCCAAGTCCTATGTTTCCCACAGTGAACAGGACATGACCCAGCACAGCTGAAGCCTAAGGTCAGTGTGGGGTGGGCAGGGCGAAGGGAGGACTCTGCCCCACCTACTCAAACTTCTTCACATCAGCCACACTTGTTTTTCTCTTCTCTAACTTGTAGGAACAGGTACAATAAATAATGAAAACAAAGCCTCTTCAACATGACATTGGCTCAGAGCACCTGAGCCAACTGCACTTGACAGTGGATTAGGGAACTCAGTGAGCACATTTACAGACACGTCCCCCAGTGTGGACTGTTTACGCTTTTCTTCTTCTTGTGGTGCTGGGGCTATGGCCCTAAGGCATACAGGCTGAGAGCCACAGCCTTAGCTCTATTTTCTATATTTCACAACAGGATAACTACTAAGTGGAAGGTGTTGGTCCCAAGTGCTCTTGTGATTCTATGTGAAGCGTAGGCTGGCTGAAGCCAGAATGGAAGTAGCTTTGCTTTCAGCTGCTTCCTGCTCAGACTCTCCAGGTCCTTGTCACTGGCGGCCTATGAGCCAAGATTGGAAGACAGTTTCTTCAGAGTCACAGAAGTCATGCTTTGCATTTTCTTAGTAGGTTGACAGTTGGGGTCACTTGCCTCCCCTCGTCTGGTTCTCACTGGGTGCTACCTGAGCTCTTGGGGCCTAAGACAGGTAAAGCTATCAGCAATGGCCTCCCTACCCCAGAACTGCTGGAACAGTGCTACCTCAGATAAGGGCAGGGGCAGACTGGCTGCTCTACCCAACATGGTGCCCTAGACAAGGGAGACACACTGTACACACCAGGTAAAAACTTGAGAATCCACAATACACATTAAAAAAAAAAACAGTAATAAAAAAGGAAACATCAAATTTAATTTAAAGAAAAACAACCTGAAAGTAAGTACAAGAACAATGGGCATACCAACTCCCTGAAAAGAGCAAGGTGGTCATACTGACTGGAAGGCTGGAGAAAGGAACAGGTCATTTAGCTGGAGAGCTTGTGAGTTACTTGCAAATGAACTTCTTCGAGGGTAGAGGGATCCTCAGGTCATTCTTGACTATCAGAATGCGTGTGAGCTTCTCCTCTGGGAGTGTCCTGTACATCTCAAGAGGCAAAGTCTCCACTTTCCTACACAGGACCCATCTTTTGTCTCAGCCAACTCTCAACGGAGGGGCGACAAGAACAACACCATCTCCCCGGACGAAGAGCATGGGGATGTTTCGTTTTGTGGACTGGAAGAGAACAGCAAAAGGGAAAAGCAGGATCAGGTTAAACAGTCTGAGTGCCTGTTGCCTGGGTGACTGCAGCAGGGATCACTGCTGTGCACCTAGACCCACTCTCCTCTTCCTGTGTACCGCTAGAATGCATTTCCCAGGCTTCTTTGTGACAGACCTGGACACAAGGTAGAGGGGTTTTGTGTTATTTTTGAGATGGGGTCTGTCTTGCTGTGTAGCCCACATTAGTCTGAATTTTCTAATTCCCATACCTCCCACACCTTAACCACTGGTGCTGGGATTATTATTTTTTAAGATCTATTTTCACTCTGTGTTCATGCGTGCATGTTTCTTTTCTGGCATCATTGGGCTCCTATATGTATATGATACACATGAACTCACACATAAACAAGTCAGACATTATGGCTCATGACTGTAATGCTAGCATGGAGAAGGCTAAGGCAGGCAGGTCACCATGAGTTCAAGTAAAACTCAGCTACATGGCACGTTCCAAACTGCCTGTGTTATAAGTAAAGACTGTGTCAAAATACATATTAAAAGGGGAAAAGAAGTGCTCTTGGCTCTGAGCTGTCTCTCCAGCCTAGGTGCTGGGATTGCAGGATTATGCCACTATGTCTGTGTTTGAACTGACTGGGGGAGAGGGTGCTGGGGATTGAACTCTTTCACATTCTAAGCAAATGCTTTACTACTGAGTTATATCTTCAGCTATGGCTGAATTTTAGCCATGGATTTAAAGAGTGACTTCCTCTGAGTGTCAATGGGTAGTCACTGTTTTACCAATGGATGGACCCTGGACACTGAGATCTCAAGGAACAGGAGGGTAGAAGCCTAATGTCCCCAACTTAGCACTGTGCTGACTGTAGGCGGGGCCTCAGCCTCCAGTGAGCCCAGTCAGCACACCTGCTTCTATGTACTCCTGGGAGTGCAAATGGGGAACACAATTTTCAAGGATTTAGCTTAGTGGTCAGGCTTTGGACAGTCAGCAAACATGGTGCATCTGGAGTCATCACAAAGCCTAGGCAAAATGTTAGCAAAACCTGGGAGTCAAAGACCTGCCAAACCTACAGACTGTGGGTCTGAAAGGCTGGAAACAGCCAAATGTTAATAAGTGCTCTGGTGTAACAGATACATTCAGCAGGGAAGTACAAGAATGAGATCAGACAAGAACTGGCTAGTTATCAGGAAGACAAAAAGAAACAATGCCAGATGCTTTTAAGCCCAACTATATAAGTACAAAAAAAGCTGTGATGAACAAGCTTTTCAGTTAAAAACACTTTGTCCTCAGGCAAAGACCATGCAGCCTGCTGAAGCGTATGGTTAATCAGTGTGGTCTAATAGAGATACTGTCTCTTCAGTTTCCAAAAGGTCTGTAATTATGTGAGGACTGGTGCTTTAGGATGAGGGTCAAGATGGTTCTGCTACAAAGAGCACAGCATCACCAAGAACATCCTGGCAGTTAACCACACTGTGGGCTGTACGGTGAAGGAAAGTGGCAAACATGATAGACAGCAGGAAAAGTGGGCTAGAGCCAAAACACTTAGCAATCAACAAGAGCAATACTCTAACTGTGGTGGACCAACCACTTTCTGTCTTCCTATTAGCCAGTTGGTATCAATCCAGTCACCCAGGAGTTAATTATAGACACTGTGGGGAAAAGCTCTGGGAATCCCAGTGGTCTGTGGTTCCCTTCTTGTTTTGGGAATGTTCCTGTTCATTAGTTATATGAGCTGAGAGAGAGCAAAACATACAACAGGCCAAGAGAAGGCTGCTGTTTGGTTTCCCATCTCAAAGGTAACGAGAGGTACAAGACAGCAATGTACTGTTCTCCACAGTGCTGCATGAGAAGGACTGTAGATACTACCTACACCACCAGCCTGTCCTGCCTTTGTCTGCAGTAAAGACACATGACACACTCGTAGAGATGATGAAGACGTGCTCAGCAGTTAAGAGCATTGGCCACTCTTCCTGAGAATCCAGGTTCAATTCCCAGCATTCACAGGGTGGCTCATGATTGTTTATAACTCCAATTCCAAGAAATCTGATGACCTCTTCTGGCCTCCTTGGATACCAGGCATGCACACAGTACACAGACATATACAGACATCCATACACATAAAATAAATTTTAAATTTTAAAAAGAAAAGAAACTGTTGTATTTGTGGGCTTGGTGTGGTAGCACAAGCTTTTAATCCCAGTACTCATGAGGCAAAGGCTCAGACCAAATCAGTTGACTAGAAAGGGCACTCTCAACTGTTGAGCTGCCTCTAGGCTGTGCAGTGTGAGCCAGGTTCCCAGCTTTGTGAGCTGTCACCCATGTTGGGGCAGGCTTTAGGGATACAGCTGTCTTTCAGATCAGTGTTAAAAACAGGTTGTGTAACTCCCAAAACCCTTGCACTTAGTTATACACTCTATCAATAGTTCCTAAATAGGTGCCAGAACATAATGGGCTTTCCACAAGTGTGTGTTAAGCTACTGCATGTTGAGAACTGACACTGTCAAAGTGAAGGCTTGCAGGACTTACTTTATATATCTCTTCATATGTCTCCTCATCAATCTCTATCGTCGTCACAGTTTCTTCTACATCTCCCAGGATCATATTTAAATGTTGATCATAAGCCTGAAGTGGGAGGGTGAGATTTGATAAACAAGGAACAGGGCTCAAAAGATACAAGTGCTTTATAAGTAACAGGTTCAATACTTACACCCAAAACTTTTACATGCAAATAACAAACACTCCCTCTGTGCTAGTCTATCATGTCTTTACAAGCTTTCTCAGTGACAATACTGCTTATGATAAAAAGTGAGTTCACTCAAAATAACCTAAGAATACTTAAGTACCTCATTTACTTGTTACCCAAGGCGGTCCCACCGTTCACAACAATTTATTATGAAAACCCAGCAAATTCTGTCAGATTTCTTTCAGAGATACTAAGCAGCATAAAGTCCTCTCACTTGCTGTGCGATAGCACTGTGTTTCTCAAGCAAGGACACTGTCATTTGATGCTCACAAAACCAAAACAGGTGTAGCAAAATTTGACCCATTTTTGTGGACATGGGTATATGTGTGTAATGTACATGTATATTGCATGTTTACATGTGTGTGGGTACCAGAGGCTGAAACTAAACCTCCCTCAGGTGTTCCCCACCTTACGTATTAAGATAGTGTTGCTCATTTGAGCACAGAGCTTGTTGACTGTCTAGCCAGCCAGCTTGCTCTGGTGTTTCCATAGCTGTTGGGGATCTAAACTCCAGTCCTCACACTTTACCCACCAACCATCTGTCCCACCTCCACTCTGCCCATGTATAACTTGTCCAGAGCTTATCGTGCTTTGGCATCTGTGGGCTCAGTCAGGAAGGATTGCAAGCAACCACAGTGTTCAGTGCAACCTCCAAAGTTCATTCCTTTTACTAAATGGCAAACCTCCTGGGGCTTGTTCAGAACCCACTTACATGTTCTTCTAACAAAGTGCTAAGTGCTTTTGCCTGCTCATATCAAGATTAAAAATAGCCTAACAGCCACATTGGGAAGGAACTGCTTGGCAGCTACACAAATGAGCAAAATGTTCAGCTGGAGAGCAGGGAGGAAACAGGAAGCTGGGCCCTTACTACAGAGGTAAGAGCTGCAAACACCTCCAAATTAAAGGTGACGGTCTGGCTTGGGTGTCATTCCATGTGCCAGAGTCATGCAATTTAGCTCCATCCCACGTGTCTCAGCAAACTGACACGGCTGTTCCCACAGGCAAGCTTGCAGATCAATGGCCCAGTTTCCTTCCCAGCCCCAGAGGTTCTTTATCCTCAGGTTTCATGAAAGAACTATGAATTTGTAAGACTGAGACGAGTCGGATGGCCTGGTCTCCCACACTGGCTCTGTCACTAGCAGTACAGGACTGTTTCTAAGCCTGAACTAAAAAGACTTATTTCAATTCCTGTTATAAACAAACAGCTCTGAGAAAAGTAACAAGAAAAGACAAAACCTTAAGTACACAATGATGTTACTTCAAGGGACCAATGCCACAGACATTATAAATGTGCACAAGCAACATATGTAAAAGTGCCCAATGCAGTTTTATATCTGGGAAAACAAAAAAGTGACTGAAGCCTTACACAGAATCCTGTGCAGCTGCGTAATCATTCTACACAAAAAAACATGTGAAAAAGGTGTATACAAATGAGACAAGGTTTCACTACTTAGTCCAGAGTGGCCTCAAATATATGATCTTCCTGCCTCAGTCATCTAAGTACTGGAATTATGGGCACATGCCTCCGTACCTCACTAGGATCCCCCTTCAAACACAGATGGCAAATACAGATGCAGAAAAGATGTGGACGATGATGTAGCCAACTTTGACAGTGGTCATACATAGAGAAAAATGGAACTCCGCCTTTAACTGTACGGATTTCTATGGTGTTTAACTTTTTTTTTTGTAGTGCTAGGGTAGGGGCTTTGCTATATGTTAGGCTAGCTATCTCTAGCCTGCTATTTAATTTTTTTTTTAATAACAAAGCAGAGTTTTATATGTCAAAAACTAAAACATCCCATCCAATAACTTTTAAAAATACAGGACAATGCCAAGAATGGTTGTACATGTCTATAATCCCAGATCTAAGGAGACAGAGGCAGGAGGATCTTGAGTTTGAAGCTAGCTGGGTTGAATAGTATGACCTTGTTTTAAAAAAAGAGAACAAACAAGTTTATTCATAAATAAACAGAAGACAAAACTGAAGGAAACAAAGGTGTTCTGTATGGTACACGCTCAAGCTAAGAGCACTGGGTTCCTGCAGAGGACCTGAGTTCGGCATCCAGCAACCTGTATCAGGCAGCTCACAGCTGTCTGTAACTCCAGCTCCAGGGGATCAGATGCCTTGCTCTGTTCTCACAGGAGTCCTATCCCTCTCTAAAAAAAAACATGCTGGTTAAGGAAAAGATATTTTAAAAGTAAACAGAATTTTCCAACTCTCCAAAGAAACTATATAATTCAAAAAAGTAAGTTTACGTTGCAGCTCTTATTTGTAAGAGGGTAGGAAGGGATGACAGAGGAGCAACTGGGTTTGAGATAATTTAACAGACTTACATGTAATCTGCCTCGAAGCTCTCGGTCATTTCTCATTTTCACATAAATTCGCTCATCCAAGCTGAGCCTGATAAGATCCAGGGGCTCCTCGACGGTATTGGTGGTCTGTTGCTGATGAAAGAAGGCGGCTTAGTGACGGGATACAGAGGCAGTGTGGTGTTTCAATCACTGTTAAGCAGTGAAAACGGCATGTGGGTGCTGCTACACAACCAAGGTTGTCTGCAAGAGCAACAAGCGCTCTTAACCACTAAGCCACCTCTTCAGCCCCAATAAATCCCTATTAAGGAATTTACATTTTAATTGTGGAAGAAACACTTTAAATAAAGAAATACATATTTAAAACAACATGCTCTGAAGAGAAACACAATAGAGTAGTACGTATGTACGTGTGTGTGTGTGTGTGTGTGTAGGGGGCTATGCATGTGAGGGAGTGCAAGTCATTTTGATGGCCAGGGTATGCCAGCTACCTAAGGCATAGGAAAGGGTAGGTGAAGAGGCCTGTAGGCTCTTCCATTATCCTGTGTACCAGATCTTTGCTTGTTTTCTTCATACTACATCTCTACAAGTTTCTCTATCTCATACATATAACTGCACCTTTTATCTGACCTCCCTTGGAAATACACTCCAAGTGAGCCACTGCCTGTGTGCCAAGTGCTTACATGTATTACTAAGCTGGTGTCCTACTGCTACATCACGCTTTCTGTCGGAATCCCGATAGCTATCTCCCAGAGATGAGTGGGCATGCACAGCCGTCCGCATTCTACAGAGAAAGGGCGACGACAAGCGTGATGGGTAGGTTGAGAAATTCTGGGCCTACGTTAGTTTTAGGAGCGGGCCCGGCTACGGAAGGCCATGGTAACTCGATAAAGAGAAAAAGGCCATCCCACGGCAAGCGTGGAAAAAGCGAGCCGGGCCGGGAAGTGAAGGCACTTCCTCTTCGAACGCCTCAAGACAAACTTACCTGATCTACGTCGTCCGCCATCTTTCAAACGCTGCGCCCTTTCCACCTCTCGCGAGAGCAGGCACTTGGAAACGTAGGCCTTCACGCACTGGAAGGCGAACTTTATTATTTTTGTCCCTTCGCGCCCTTGTAGTTTGCATGGGGGCGGGGCTTCCTTGGAGGGAGTGGTCCTACCCTGGGCTGGGGGCGCGGCCAGGCATGGCGTGTGTCTCGGGGCGGAGCGGGCACGCGGAGATTTGCGGCGGTCCTGCGCGGTTGTCCGAAGGAACGCCTCTGGCTAGCATGGCCCGAAAGCGCACCGCAGGCGGAAGGCGACGGAAGCGCGGCCAGGAATTGGAGGATAACAAAGCAGCCCGGCCTGAGGAGAGCGATGCAGGTGAGAAGCCGAGTCTGCGGCATGCCAGTCAATGGTAGCGGAGGCTGGGGCGGGTGGCGGAGCGGATCTGTGTCTGCTGCAAAGTCTCCACGGCCGGATGCGCGGCGCCCCTAAGGGCCTCTGCTATCAGCCTTAACACCTCCGTTAACCATTTGAGCCAAGTTCAGCCTCTTAGCAAGTGTTGAAGGCCAAGCAGCTGAAAGCTTCCCAATTACCTGGTGTCTTAAGGAGACTCCAAAACCAGGACGGAAGTTCCGACTGCCATCCAATGTAACTCCTGCTCCAGGTTTAGGATGCACTTTGTTGTTGTTGCTGTTGCTTTGTTTTTCCAGACAAGGTTTCTCTGTGTAGCCCTGGCTGTCCTGGAACTCGCTTTGTAGACCAGGCTGGCCTCAAACCCAGAGATCCGCCTGTCTCTGCCTCCCTAGTGCTGGAATTACCCGGTGTGCGCCACTACAGCGCGGCTGGAATTGCGCTTCTTATCTACATCTTGAACAAAGCAAAAGTTCCATCTTCCTCCTTAAACGTTTCCATTCCCCAGTTGTCCCATCTCAATAAATCACCCCTTTTTAAACACCTGCTAAAACATGCCTTTTCTTAATTGCTAGTTTGTCAGCAAGTCCAGTTCAGCTTCGGAACCACCGAAATCGGTACCTAATTCTCTTAATTTTATAGCTGGAGATCCTGTCCACATCGTGTTTTAGTTGAGGAAGTGAACTCCACGTTGTTTCTTTTCATGCTTCCCCTCATCTGTCTGCCTCAGATCATCATCTAGCAGCCAAATAAATGGATGTAGAACAGCAATAAAATCTCATGCCTCTGTCTTCTTACTTAAAACCTCCTCAGACTTATGCTCTCCAAGTATAGCATCTACTTCACTTAGCTTGTTTTCCACAGGATTTAGAGGCTATCACAATTCTACTCTGTTTCCTTTCCAGATATTCTTACTTTGATTTCCTGTTTATTTAAAACAGGCAGGCTGACCTAGAAATCTGGATCTTTCGGTTTCAGATATTCTTATTTTGATTTTTTTTCTTGTTTATTTAAACAGCAGGCTGGCCTAGAAGTCGATCTTCAGTCTAACCCTCCTGATCACAGGGATTGCAGATGCCACCAGGCCTGGTTTTTAGTGAGCACCTTTCTGTTCTTTAGATTTGCTGTTTATCTGGAGGCTTGGCCTTTGGTGTTTCTTTGGCTTAGAATGTTCTTCATGGCTCTTGCTGGGGCTAGTTTCTTCTCTGCTTCAGGTCTAAGACACTCCATGATCGCCTTAAGGTAGTCATTCCTGGGAACCCACTACCACAGAATCCCAGTTACTGCCCTGTCAATCTCTCATTCTTCAGTGATCTTCAGAAAATGTAACTCTCATAAAAACAAGTCTCATTTTCCTCAGGCAATCATATTATCCTGTTTTGTTCTTCCTCTTGTTTCTGTCCCTGAAAAGACATTCCACTTAATTATTTTTTATTTTATGGGTATGGGTGTTTGCCTGCATGCATGTCGGTGTACCATTGTCTGAGTTGTGCCTGCAGAGGCTAGATGAGGTGCTGAATCTCCCAGAACTGGATTTGTGAGCTGTAATGTGGATGCTGGGAATTGAACCTGGGTTCTCTTGAAGAGGCAGCAAGTGCTCGTAACAGCTGAGCCATCTCTTTTGCTCTGCCAAAACATTTTAAAATGTTTAAGATGCATGTTGCTAGAGAAGGTATAGCTAGACCTTTTAAAATAACTAGATAGAAAGCTTAACTAGTTTAGTGGCCCTCACCCCACCCACCGTGTGGCTCCTACTGCACTGGAATCTGATTACATATAGATCATAAATGTCATCGTCCTCCAGGAGGTACTAATATTTGCTAAACTTCAGAGTGAGCTTACTCCGCACTTACGAAGCTTCAGCTTACTCATTTACTTCTTGAGTATCTGCCATGAGGTGTCCACCAGTTAGGTAGCTTCCACACAGGAGATTTGAAGCGCACCCCTGTGTATACAGATGAAGATGAGGCTTGGCCCTTCTGGTAGTTGGCAACAAAGAACATCATACTCACCTTGTTGCTGAGTGGGCGGCTCCTCTTTGTATTTTTTTTCCCTCTGTGTTGTCTTCATCGGGAAATTCATTAGTTTCTCTATTATTTACTGTCGTAAGTACTGGGAATAAATGAGTAAATGAAGCAGGGAAAGTTTCTGCTATTAGGAGTCTGAGATTCTTTGGGGAGGCAAGTCAGGTGAACATGACAAAATTTTAAAAAGAGAAAGAAAAGCAAATTCACATGGTGATGTGAATAAATCTGGTTGCTCTACTCAAACTACCATCAGTATGGGGAAGAGGCTGTCAGTGCCTGGGTACTGTAACCAGTTACTGTGTGTCATTTTGAGCTCTTCATAAGAAGTTCAGCTGCGTGGGGATAGGGTGGGTAAGTATTCCTATGCAAAGAAAACAGGATGTTTAAAGACTCGTGGCTAGACTTAGTATGGAGTGGTGGAAATCGAGTGAGTGAAGGGCAGGGACTTCAGCCTGGAGATCGTGCTAAGGAATTTGAAGTCATCCTAAGTGTCTTGGGGGAAAGTGCTTGGATTTGCTCTTAAGTCTCAGTAGCTGGATGAGCAAGCCACAGTGTTGATTCTTGAACTGTTGAAATGACTTTGAGCTCAAAAAGACTAGTTAGATATGTTAGATAGCTCTCGAGTTTGGAAACTAATCTGGAGATTGCTTGAGAAGCTTCCTTCCCCCTTGGTGTCCTGCAGAAAATAAACACAACAAAGAATACTGAAAAGCCACCTGTTTCTGTCATCTAGAAATTACTGCTGCAGAGTGACAGTCGATTTCCTTGCTATGTGTTTCATGCTCAGCAATAACAACACTTCATGTTGAACATCATATTATGTCATTTTCCTTTATTTTAATAATGATTTAATTAAATCAGGTATGATGGTGCACACTTAATCCCAGCACTGAGAAGGCAGAGGCAGGTGGATCTCTGTGAATTCAAGGCCAGCCTGATCTCCATAGTGAGTTCCAGGCCTGTCAAAGCTACACAGCAAGTTTTATATCAAATTGACAGAAACTAAAGTCATGGGAGAGGAGGGAACCCCAATTAAGTGTCTCCATAAGATCCACTTGTAGGCAGACCTGTAAGGTATTTTTATAATTAGTGATTGATGTGGGAGAGCCCAGCCCATTGTGGGTGGGGCTATCCCTGGGCCAATGGTCCTGGCTTCTACAGGACTGAGCAAAACATGGGAGCAACCCAGTAAACAGCACCCCTCCATAGCCCTTGCATCAGCTCCTGCCTCCAGCTTCCTGCCCTGGCGTCCTTCAATGATGAACAGTGCTGTGGAAGGATAAGGCAAAGAAACCCTTTCTTGCCCAAGTTACTTTGGTCATAGTGTTTTGATGCAGCAATAGAAACCCTAAGGACAATAAGCATAGTGTAATTCTTTTCCGTTACATCCTCCACCTTTTCAAACACAGAACCAAACTTTGTGCCTTTCAGATGACAAGTTTACTCGTGCCTAGGAACTATTTTCTCAGTGTTTTGTTTGCCATTGTATCTAAGTGTTTAAAACATGTAAATTTTGGAGGCAAGAGAATCACCACAAGTTCTAGACCCTGTCTTTGAAATTTAAAAAAAAATAAAAGACAAGAATTAGTGATTTACCTAGCATAAAAAAATGTCTAATGTGAATTTTAGTTTAATTAAATTATTGTTTCATTTAGATCTAACTGAAGAGCTTTTGCCTCCCCCACAAACAAAAATATATTTTCTTAGAATATAAATACATAACTGAAGAGTCAGCAAGACAAACAGTGAATGACAGGAATGGGTTGATTTGATAATTCACTCCCTTTTGGAGCTTTCCCGCACCCCCACCCTCATCCCATTTTTGAGACAGGGTTTCTCTGTGTAGCCCTGGCTGTCTAGAACTCACTCTGTAGACCAGTCTAGCCTCCAACTCACAGTGATCCACCTGCATCTACTTCCTGAGTGCTGAATGCCACCATCAGCCAGCACTGTTTGGAGTCTTAAAGCTAATCCCAAAATCAACTGAAGCAGAGTCTCTCCTTTGGATTTGTTGATAATTTCCACCTGTAAAGTTAATTCAAATGTTTCAAAAGCCAAAAACCTTTTGGTATCTGGGCACTGGACTTGATGCTAAGTAGTTGAGAAACATCTACAGTTCTCTTCCAGCTGTGGAATCTGCTGAGGCTGTTGGCTTACAAGCATCATCTAGGTTAGATTGGCAGTGTGCTTCGAGCAGAGTTTGGTCTAAAATATGGCAGAAACACAGCAGCAGGAGTAAGGTGCAAAGAGGTTTGTGAACCAGAAGCATCTCCCCTGAGTGTAGTAGATAGATTCTAATAGGTCTTGGCAGGTGGGTGACGGGCAAGGTATCAATGAGTAGATTCAAGCGTTTTCCTTTAAGGTTGGAACTTAGAGTTTTAGCCATAGGGTGGTTTCAGTTTTAAAAGTACAATAAGGAAGGGGAGTGATCTGGTGGTGTAGCATGATGATAGCCTTCCCTATCCTACAGATCAAGGCTTTTCGTTTGATCTGTAGTTTTCATTGTGACCATAGAGAAGGCTTCATGTGAAAGGCTGAGCACTGGGTGCTGCCTAGACACAGGCTGGTGAACAGATGACAGAGCCATGGTTGTGAGGAGGTGATGAGCTTTTTCCTGACCCTTGCCTATAAGTCACACCGCTTCCACCTTCCCAACTGCCCTTCACATCTTGCCCTATGTTGTTACCTAGATGACTTTGAAGATGAGAAACAGAAACCCCCAAAGAAGTGCTTTCTCCCACAAGTTTCCCAAGGAAAGAGGAAGAGAGGCTACAGTGATCCAGGGGACCCCACAAATGGTGCAGCAAAAAAGAAAGTGGCCAAAGCCACTGCTAAATCCAAGAATCTCAAGGCTCTGAAGGAGGAAGCACTCAGCGACAGGGATGATTTCAGGTGAGATGCCCAAGCACAGAGCCCAGTGACAGCTGTTCCTGTCAGAGGCGTGAGGATAATGAAAGTGACTCCTTGCTCTCTGAGGGGATGTGGGAAGGAGAGTCTTTAAGCATTTCTAGACAGCCAGGCCAGCAGGAGCTGGAGGCCTCAGTTTTCTGATGAGTTCAGTGGCAGCTCACAAATGGTTACACAGCTAGCTAGAAGCACTCCTGCATTGTGAGTGAGCACTGGTCACTGAGCTTGAGCCCCACATTCAGATCCGCACCTGGCCCGTTCTCCCTCCGTCTGCAGTACTTTCTTCCCCTTTGATTCCTGTCTGAAGCCATTGGCTGTAGTTTTTTGTTTTGTTTTGTTGTTTGTTTGTTTGTTTGTTTGTTTAAACAAATTCTTGGTCTTTTTTGCTCCTGTCTCCTGCTGCCGCTGCTGCAGAGTGTGAGATGTCTACCTGGAGGACAGTTATATATGACAATGCAAGCTACTCAGATTTTGCTGTGCTCTAGGGTGATCACACCTCTTGGGTCTCAGCTACAACTGTGAACTTCATTCATGTTGATCTAGAGCTGGGCCTGTAGTTTGCCTTGGAAGCATCTGAATATTCTTATTTCAGTATGAAGGACAGTGGACACGAGGCTAGTTCATTACCCAGCCTAAGCAAGCTAGAGGGTAGGTGAATAGAGGAAAACTAGCAAGAGTTCTTTTGCTTCTAAATAAACCAGACTTGCTGTTGATTCTGGGAAAGCAGTCCAGCAGAGGGCAGTAGTGGGCCAGGGGAAGGAGCCAGATTCTCCACCATGGTTCCTATGCTTCCTGGTTGTAAGTAGCAAACAAAAAGTGGAGGTTTTTTGGAGCTTTATTAGAGCTCAGGACTGAGATGGTCCTAAATGTCTGTGCTAAAATCTTGGCTGTTTCTTCTTAAATTCCATTTTTTTTTCACATTTTTTTCCCTCTTGTCTGGTGTCATTTTTTTTTTTTTTCCTTTTGTTTTTTGGTTTTTCGAGACAGGATTTCTCTGTGCAGCCCTGGCTGTCCTGGAACTCACTCTGTAGACCAGGCTGGCCTCGAACTCAGAAATCCGTCTGCCTCTGCCTCCCAAGTCCTGGGATTACAGGCGTGCGCTACCACCACCAGGTGGCTGTATCTTCTTGATACCAAGTATCATAATGTTTACAGCCCAAAGTAACCTAGAACTGTAGATAGGATTTGGGGTTGATATATGAATCTGCAGAAATATGTCAGCATTTTGGCAGCTGTTTACCTTGCATCTCACTGTCTATCCAGCTGCTTATCTGCATGAGTTTCCCCTACTAGCTGCCGCCCAGCCTGGGCCTGGTTTCAGGTTCTTGTGTGATCACACCCTACCTGTCCCATTTTAGGTGTGCCAGCTTCCGTGTCCTCGGGCTACATTTTCTAGTAGGAAAGATGCATTCTCTGAGTTGGTTCATTAGGCAGCTTCAGCTCTGCTGGTGTGAGCCTTTCTTCTCTCTGACCTCAAGCTACGTGCTAGTGTGCCCAGTTACCTCAGCTTTCCAAGACTCCTGGGACCACATGGCTGCTTTAATTTTGCCCTCACCTTTTCAAGGCACAGCAGTTTTTTTGTTTTGCTTTGGTTTTATTTTATTTATTTATTCACATGGATTGTGAGTTAATAGATTCTGGGTTTGTTTTGAGAAACATAGGTCTTGCTTAGTAGCCAGGGCAACCTTACACTGGAGCTCTTCCTACCCCACATCTTAGGACTTTTGAGAGCCAGCTGTCCATCATTTTCATGGATGAGATTACAGCAGTCAACAGGAGAAGGACTCTTGTAGGTTCTGCTTAGCCTGAGTGTGACACTAGGTTATCTATGTGAGTGAGCTGTCTATGTCTTTGATCCATATACAGGGACCCACCGGCTGACTGCAAGAAGGCAAAGAAACATCCAAAAAGAGAAGTGGTGGACCAAGACAGTGATGAAGATGACAGTGAGGATGATTGGGAGGAGGTGGAAGGTGAAGTACCTGCTTTCTTTTCTAAACTTTGGTTCTCCATTTGCTGTTTGGATCCAAGTCACACGTTGCAATCTTGGTTTTCTTTGTAACAAAGACCATCTTGAGATACAGTTACAGTAGGGACTTGACAGAAGCAGTGCCCAGGAAGAGTGCACCTAGAGGAACTGTGTAGTCCTAGCTCCAGCCCAGCGCCACCCCACATAGCTGTGGAGCAAGTTCTTTGCTGCCTGAGACAGGTTTCTTTACTGGCAGCATTCTACAAATGGCATGCAGCTGTGAGTTGTGCCTAGTCGGGCTGCAGGATTTGGGGAGGGAGTCTGCAAGGCTGTAGGCCTGAGCCTCAAGTCTACAGCATGAGAGCGGCACTAATGTCAATCCCTGGTTCCTTCTGTGGGACATGCTCCCCCCAACCCCCAGCCTTTTCTTTGACAAGGTTCAAATCTACTAAGAAATGAGAGTAGGCTGGATACCTGGTCCTTTATATTGAATGTTTCTTTCTCTATGGAGTCCCAAAGCTTGGCTTTTGAATACTTGAGCAAGCCTTTACTAAGAAGGTAATGTTATCTAATCTGGCAAAGCAACCTCATCACACCTCAAACATGAAAAACAACCCTCAGTTGTTTAAACAAATGTCTTTATAGCTCTCTTGCTTTCTTTTTCTAATCTAGGTCCGGCGGTTGTTATGAGTTTGTAAATGTCTTTTAATCTAAAGCCTCCACCATGTACTACCTTTATTACTTACTCAGGGTGCAGAGAATTAGAGCCTTGGGATTGCTAGGAGGGTGTGGGTGTGTGTGTGTGTGTGTTGTGTGTGTGTGGTGTGTGTGATGTGTATGTGTTTTATGTGTGTGTGTCTGTGTTTGATGTGTGTTTGATCAGAGGACAACTCTGAAGAGTTCTTTTCTGTCACCTTGTCCTCAGTTTGTGTACAGTCTTGCCAGCCTCCAGGCCTAAATTTTTTAGGTGAGGTCTCTATTACTGAACTTGCTGTGTAGCCCAGGCTGACCTGGGACATAGGACCTCTGGTCTCACTGCTGAGTACTGGGATTACAGATGTGTGCCACCATGCTAGGCACTATCTTTTTCCTTTTTGGCTTTGTAGAGCAATACCTGCTTTGAAAATTCCTGGCATCTTGATTTTTAGAATATCTGATTTTGTCAGATAAACAATCAGGAGTCTCTGGGGCTTCCTTGTCTATTCCTGTTTTTGTTTCCCCAGCAGAACCCTGATTTTGTTCCATATATTAACCATCATTATTGTTAACTTTAACTTATGTGTATAAGTGTTTTACCATGTGCCTGGTACCCATGGAGGCCAGAAGAGGGTGTTGAATCCTCTGGGACTAGAGTTACAGATAGCTGTGATTCACCATGTGAATGCTGGGAATTGAACCCAGGTCCTCTATAGTCAGGGCTCTAAGCCACTGAGTCATCTCTCCAGCCCCAATTATTATTATTAACCTTTAAAATTACTGTTGATAGAACTTATTGAGCCTGTGCTGGACGTGGGAGAACATTCTGCCACCTCACGGTCTGACCAGCCTGTGAAGGCAGTGGAGATAGAAATTGAAACACCAGAGCAGGAGAAGGCACGGAAAAGAAGGTAGGCTGGGCTCTGCTTCTGTGCTCCTGTCCTGAAAATAGGCAGCAGATACCAAGAAAGCCTTTGCATGTGAGCGTGGTGTGGGGCCACAGGGGAGAGCCTGGATTTGCAGTAGGACTGAAGGAGACACCTGGGTGCTGCTGCTGGGTGGGAGACAGAGGTGCATAGCAAGGGCTGAGCACCTTGTTCATCTCTTACTACTTGACCCTTAGAGCACGGTTATAAATGAGAGGCTCAGAGAGCATGTGTGACAGTCTAGGAGCCACTTAGCCAGTGAGTGGAGGATCCAAGACCTGATTTCCCATTGGCTGACGTGGTACTCAGCTTTCCCTATCACATATCACTACAAGACTTGAGATAGTGCCCACTGTGGAAGGAGCACCCACCTTCCCAGGGTGCCTCCTTCCACTGTAGCCTCCTGTTGGCCTAGGAAACTGGAGCAAACAAGCTTGCTAATGAGGTTCACTTCAGTGGGCAGGGAGGAGGGAGACATTGTGTCTTTCAGGAAGTGCAAGGTTTTCCTGCAGGTTGATGGACCCTGTTTGAAAGATTTTACAAAATAGTCATGTAAATGTCTTATTTAATTTAGCATCAGTGTGACGGTTTGAGGTTGAAGTCAGTACTTAAGATTCTGAAGGAAGGGAATTTGAGGCCTGTGGGTAAGGCCTGGCATGCTGGGAGGGACAGACAGATGTATTGCACGGTGTCCAAGAGCAGATTACAGATGGGTACTGCTTCACCAGGGGCTGCACAGAGACTGCGAGCAGGTTTGCAGGTGAGAAGTGCTGCATCCTTCATGGCTGCAGGAATGGACCAGATTGGGGCAAGAGGACATGAAGAAAAGACAACCATGTGGACAGAAGGCTAGTCAGGTGATCTTGAACAGAGAAACCTCAACCCTCCAGACTCAGTGTGTTTACTATATAGAGGTGATCAGGGAGGCAGGGCTATTACACAGAGAGAAACAAGGAGGAAGGGTTTATGGTGCACAAATGGATCAAAGGAACAGGTTTAGGTCATCTCAGTAGGAGCAATCTCTGTAGGGGAGCAGTCTTGAGGCTGTAAACATGATGCAGAGCTATGGTGGACATTTTCTGCATACACAGTTAACATCCATACTTGAATCCCCGAGGAAAGTGAAGCTTTCCCCATTTCTTTGAGTCTCATGGGCAAGGGAAGGCTTTGCCATTTTCCTATGAGTCTGAGGCTGTGGGACCCTTGGCATGGCCGTGCCTATGTCAACAACACACATTTCCCTCAGACGCCACTTTCTCCCCTCAAAGGAGGAGCAGATGGTGGTTGCTTGTTGATTTGGTGGAGAAGCACAGCCTTGTATAGGAACCCGGAGGGGGGGGGTGACTCCTGTGTCATGGCGAGGAGTGCAGTTTCTCTATTCAATCTTGGGTCTTTCACTGTGTGTTTCAGTGAGAAGATAAAAGTGGAGTTTGAGACATACCTGCGGAGGATGATGAAGCGTTTCAATAAAGAAGTGCAGGAGAACATGCACAAGGTGATGACTGGTAGGGCCATGAAGAGCAGGGCCAGATGCGACAGGCAGGCCTGCATGAAGTTAGGTGCCTTCCTCACAGCTGGGCTTACAGGCAGTGCTGAAGTGGCGCTCCTTTCACCTGAGTGTGGAGAAGGCAGATGAGCCGAGGGAAGGAGGGGGAAGCTCTATGTGGAGATGAGAGAGGACAGCCTTACTGTTGCAGTAGGTTGGCGAAGGGTGACATTGAGAGTGGAGGACAGGAGTTAAGGTGGGGTGCCCAGCAGAGCAGGGTGGGTTCAGATGAGCAGGGTGAGAGAACAGTCGGGGAGGTCTATGCTTGGCCTCCAGCTAGTGCCCTGAGCAGCCTGTGTCTCCACTCCCCTTTCCTGCTGGCCTCGCTATAGCAGACCCAGGTGATGTGATGCTTCTCTGAAAATCCTGCAGTTTGTAAAGGGAACGCTGGGAGAGGAACTGTTCTTATTTGAACTAATGGATCCTTTGAGGAGGGAGTACATGGAGAGAAGAGAGTGAGACACAAAGCCCTGGAATATGGCTGATGCCAGCCTTTGTACTTTGTACTTGCTGTGTGTAGAAGCACAGCCAGTGTTCCCTGTCCACAGAACATCTGAACTTGGCAGCAGCATCCCCACTGTCCCAGTTTTCCCTTGAGTCTGGCTTCTTTGTCCCTGCTCTACAGGTTCACCTGCTGTGCCTGCTGGCCAGTGGCTTCTATCGAAATAGCATCTGCCGGCAGCCAGATCTGCTGGCCATTGGCCTCTCAATCATCCCAATTCGCTTTACCAAGGTGCCACTTCAAGACAGGGATGTCTCCTACCTTTCAAATTTGGTAAAGTGGTAAGGCCGTCTACTGTCTTCAGCACTGGGTTATAGGATTAGCTTTCTCTTGGCTGGTTCAGGTCAGTTCTGTAGACCTCTTCTAAAAGTGGTCAGTTGGCATCAGGAAGGGCCATGACATTGAGGAGAGGGACACACCAGGATGATCTCTAAAAGAGAGCCTTGGCTAGCTCGAGTCCCATGTGCACTGCATACTCAGGCTAGTTTGAGGAGTTTAGGGGCGGAGAAGCACAGGAAACAGGGTGCTTCTCTCCGGTGGCAGTGGAAAGGTTGCCCAAAGAGGTGCCAGCTGAGTTGAGTCAGTGATGGTCAGCATTAGCTACCTGGGCTGAGAAGAGCCAGTGCAGGCAGGTGAGTCTTAAGAGTCACTTCCTATTGGTTTTCTTGGCTGTAAAAGACTAGAACTTCATCTTCGCTTTGGCTGCCGTATAGAGGAGTACTTGTTCTCTCCCTAGGTTCATTGGAACCTTCACTGTTAATGCTGACCTTTCCGCCAGTGAGCAGGACGGCCTACAGACGACCTTGGAAAGGAGGATTGCCATTTACTCTGTGAGGGATAATGAAGAGTTGGTCCATGTAAGTGGTTCCTCTGGTGACGCTGCTTATTAATGGGAAGGAAATAACCATGTCATCCTGGGAGGTGCCTGTTGTCTTAGTCATGATTTCTGTTGCTGTGACAAAACACCATGACTAAAAAGCAAGTTGGGGAGGAAACAGTTTACTTGGCTTACACTTCCATATTGCTGTTCATCATTACAAAAGTCAGGATAGGAACTTAAAATGGGCAGGAACTTGGGGGCAGGAGCTGATGCAGAGGCCCTGGAGGGGTGCTGCATACTGACTTGCTCCTCATGACTTGCTCTGCCTCCTTTCTTACAGAACCTAGGCCTGTTAGCTCAGAGATGACAACACCCATAATGGGCTGGACCCTTCCCATTAATCACTAATTAAGAAAATGCTTTACAGCCGGATGGTGGTGGCGCACGCCTTTAATCCCAGCACTTGGGAGGCAGAGGCAGGCGGATTTCTGAGTTTGAAGCCAGCCTGGTCTACAGAGTGAGTTCCAGGACAGCCCGGGTTACACAGAGAAACCCTGTCTCGAAAAACCAAAAAAAAGAAAATGCTTTACAGACCTATCTTTCTTTTTTAAGAAATACTTTTTAAAACTCTTGTATATTACATCCTGAACACAGTTTCTCCTTCCTCTTTGTCTGTTTCTCTTCAGAAAAGAACAGGCCTCCTAGGGATATGAACCAAATATGGCTTAATAAGTTACAGTAAGATCTAGGCACAAACTCTCATATCAAGGCTGGATAAGGCAACCCAGTCGAAAAGGGTTCCAAAAGCAAGCAACAGAGTCAGAGACAGCTCAGCTTCCACTGTTAGGAGTCCCAAAAGAACACCAAGCTACACAACTGTAACATATGTGCAGAGAGCCTAGGTTCTGTTCAGTCTCTGTGATCCCCTATGAGCCCTGGTTAGTTTATTCTGCGGGCCATATCCTTGTAGTGTCTTTGATCACTCTGGTTTGTACAATCCTTCTGCTCTTTTGAGGGATTCCTGAGCTCTGCCTAATGTTTGGCTTACAGCCAAATCTTATGGAGGTATTTTCTCAGCTGATGTTCTCTCTGTTGAGATAACTCTAGTTTGTGTCAGATTGACATAAGACTAAACACACAACTGACCCCTTGTCAACTTGACACACAAACACATCATTGTTAAGCCACCATTCTTATTCACCCCCAAGATCTCTCATTAAAAACACAAATCCCTTTAAAGTCCAGCAGTCTTTTACAAATTCAAATACATTAAAATTTCAGTCTCTTTAAAATAACCAACATCTCAAAAAATCCAAAATCTCTTTTAGAAGTTTAAAGTCTCTTGGCTATGGGCTCCTATCAAAATCAAAATTAAATTAAATACTTTCTTCAAGAGGAAAGAACCAAGGCATAGTCACAATCTGAATCAAGCAAAACCAAACCCCAGCAGTATAAGTAACTTAGTGTCCAGTTATCTGGGATCACTCTTGATCTTCTGGGCTCCTCTGACAGGCTTGAGTTCTCCAGTTCTACCCTCTGCAGCACACACAGTTTATCTTTGGGACTCTGGCTGGCTCTACCTTACCTCTCCTGCTGTTCTTGATGGTTATCCCATGGTACTGGCATCTCTATAATACTGGGGTCTTCTGCTGCAACTGGGCTGCACTTTCACCAATAGCCTCTCAAAGGCTCTCTTCATGGTACCCATCCTCAAGGTTTTTGCATGACCTCTTCAGTCCTAGCCCTTCAGTGTGACTGAGGCTGCACCTTCACCAGTGCCTCTCCTGGCCTCTCGAAGTGCCAAGCCTCAGCTACTGTCTGTGACCCCTGCATGCCTTCAAAACCAGTACCAGGCTCTGCTGCTGGCATGACCATCTCTGAAACACAGCTTATGTGTGCTCACCCTGAGGAAACCCTTCCAGATTTTACCTTGGTGATGCTGGTCTCTTCTCAATCATTGCCAATTTTTTAGCTCCAGATAACCAGCATTAATTGTCCCAGCAAAGCAAAGGTTTCACTTTAATAGTTCTGGTATCTTGTTAATCACAGATGATTCTTCAGCCCCAGCTAACCAGAACCACAGGATCTTAATTCAAAATAATGAATAGCCCTGATAGAGTCTTTTAACTTCCCTCTGAAAGGAAGACCAGTCAGGCCTCTGTCTTTTGTATTACCCTCAATATTGTCATCTTCCAAGCTCCTACAGAAGAGCTCACTAAGCATGGAACACTCATGGCTTTTCCTGCACAGAGTTGTAAAGTCCTTCCTCAGACAGTGCCCGCACTTCCTCTGCCTGTCCAGGACACCACACTACACTGAATTGTTGAGTCCCTTGTTCCTCGAGATTGTTACATCTTTGGTGATCTTCACAATTTTACAGGGAGCTGCCAGGGATGGGAGCCAGGGACTTGACTGTGGTAAGCACGCTCTGCTGTTGAGCTGCTTCCTCAGCCCTTTTGTTCAGACAGGGTCTTTATGTAGCTCAGGATGGCCCAGAATCACGACTTCTGCCTCCGCCTCTGGGCCAGGGGATTGTGGGTATGTGCCGGTACCACATGACTGATGTTTCACACGTCTCTCTTGTTTGTTTGTTTGTTTTATTTAACTTTTTATTGATTCTTTGTGAATTTCACATCATGTACCCCAATCCTACTCATCTCCCCATCCCTTCATGCCTGCCCTTCACCCTTGCAACCTCCCCTGCAAAAGGAAAAAGGAAAACATCTTGTCACGGAAGCTGTAGTGTGTCACAATGTGCCCACAGTATACTCTTGTTCACACTTCTTGCAAATTTTAATTGCAGTGAGTTATTCATTGGTCATTTTATTTTCTTTTGATCCACATATGACACTTGTCTACAGGCAATCAAAAGATACATAAGCAGGAAGAGACTGTGACAACCTGTAGCCGTGATAGGTGCTGTCAAGTGTGCAAGTAGTTGTTTACTCACATTATATGTAATCCTTCTTAGGATCCTTTCCTGTGAGCGGAGTCTCTGCACTGTCATTTACAACAGTATACTGAGGGCTGGTGTCCTGGCCTGGGGTTGTTTTCATGCCCTCCCATCTCAGCAGCAGAGCACACTGCATTAGCTTCCTCACCGTTCAGTTAAATCTGGTTTCTCTTATCATCATATTGTAGATATTTCTTCTGATTCTTCGGGCTCTGCAGCTGCTCACCCGACTGGTCTTGTCTCTGCAGCCCATTTCACTGAAGTCAGCTGTGACAAAGGTGAGGTCCTTGGGGCGTCTAGAGAAACGGAGTTGCCACTAGAGGAGAGTGAGGAAATCTATCATGTTTTATTATATTTACCTTACATTTTAGTGTGTGTATCATGGCACTTGTGGAGATCAGAGGACTCTTCTTACCTGGTGTTAGTCTCAGGGATTGAACTCAGGTTGTCAGGCTTGGCAGCAGGTGCCTCTACCCACTGAACCATCTTGCCAGCCATCAGTCATATTTTTAAGAGTGTGTATTCATGCAGCCTGAGCTCCTTTGAGCCTCTTTGCACATGCCCTGCATTAGTAGGAGATGGACACACAAGTAGGTGTCTAGCAGCACCCTGAGCAGGTTCACCCATCCTCTTGAGCATTGTGGAGGACTGATGGGTAAAGGACTGCATTTTTAACTATGACAGGAAGGAGGCCAGTGCGCCTCACTGGGGCATTGCGTCATCTCACGCCTAGCAATAATGGAGGTTGATGATCATAGTTTAGCCACAGCTGTACTCAAATAAGACAGAGAACAGCAAAATTAATATATTGCTCCCTCCCTCTTCTCCACTCTGTTTTTTGAAAGTCTTATGTAGTCCAGATTTTGCCTCAGACTCACTAGTTGAGGATGACCTTGAACTCCTAATCATCCTGCCTCTTCCTCCAAAGTAGAATTACAGGCTTATAGCACCATACTCGGGTGTGCCAAAATTTCTTACTGTTTCAGGGGAGGAAATCTTCCAAGGAGACGTCTTTAGGGGATCCTGGAGGATCTTCAGAACCTTCCAGTAACATTCCAGAAAGCCACAACAAACCCAAGACCAGCAAAAGAATCAAACAAGAAGAAACCTTGTCTGAAGACAGTGGCAAGGCAACAGCCAGAGGGAAAAGAGGCACAGCCACTTCGAGCACCAGGCAGCGGAGGAAGCCCTCCTGCAGCGAGGGAGAGGAGGCCAAGCAAGAAATGCAGGGCCATCCACGTGCCCGGAAGCGCCGTGCCCGGAAGCGCCGTGCCCGGAAGCGGCGTGCAGCTGCCAAGGTGTCTTACAAAGAGGAGAGTGAAAGTGATGGGGCAGACAGTGGCTCTGACTTTGAACTGTCCAGTGGGGAGGGCCAGCATTCCTCTGATGAGGATTGTGAGCCTGGCCATCGCAAGAAGAGGGCCTCAGCTCCTCAGAGGACAAAGGCTGGGTCTAAGAGTGCTTCCAAGACCCAACATGGAAGCCAGTGTGAGCTGCCAAGCTTTCCAGCCACATCGTCAAGCTCTTCAGGCTGTAAGAGAGGCAAGAAGGTTTCCAGTGGTGGTGAAGAGATGGAAGATAGGAAAGCTGTTGGTGTAGACCAGTGGCTGGAGGTGTACTGTGAGCCACAGGCAAAGTGGGTGTGTGTGGACTGTGTGCATGGTGTGGTGGGCCAGCCTGTGGCCTGTTACAAATATGCTACCAAACCCATGACCTATGTTGTAGGCATTGACAGTAATGGCTGGGTCCGAGATGTCACGCAGAGGTATGACCCAGCCTGGATGACAGCAACCCGCAAGTACCGGGTTGACACTGAGTGGTGGGCTGAGACCTTGAGACCCTATCGGAGCCCACTTACAGAGAGGGAGAAGAAAGAAGACCAGGAGGTAAGACACTGGCTGCTCAGACTCAATGCTGGGTAGGAATCAAACTCTATCCTTTGCTGCTCATGACTATGACCAGCACTATGTAGAGATTTTAGTGAGGCTTAATTCTGTATTTCTGAATATATTTATACAAGCCATCGAAATACATACTTTTTTATTTATTCAGTTGCATTTAATTATCACGCAAACATTTGGCCTATACATCCCCATCATAGTCCATCCCTGAGGGCAGGAACTCAAGCAGGAGCAGAGACAGGAACATGGAGGAAAGATGCTTACTGGCTTGGTCTCCACGTTCACATTCCGCTACCTTTATACCTTCCAGGACTACCTGCTAAGGGATGGCGCTGCCTACAGTGGGCTGGGCCTCCTACATCAATCAGCAATCAAGAAAATGCCCCACAAAAAAAATTTAAAAAAAAAAGAAAAGAAAATGCCCCACAGTCATGCCCATGGGCCAGTCTGATGGAGGCAATTCTTCAGTTGAGATCTCCCTTCCTAGATATGTCTAGGTTTGTGTCAAGTAGGAAAACAAAAACATAAAACAACAACAACAAAACCCCAACGCAGTGGTGTCAGTCTGTAGGAGCCTCTTTTTGTGTGTTTTGAAGGGATGCCAAAAGAAAGTGAAGCCAGCTTTGGGAAACAAGATCTGCTTTACAGCACTGGAATTTACTACTGATAACTGATAGCCCAGAATTCTTGATGAAGTACAAGACTCTGGATCTTAGAAGAGCTGTCGGGCGGTTGGTCAGGCTGTCAGGCCTGTTTCTGCTCTAAGATGGCAATGTCATTGAGGTCAGGCCTTACAATAGAAAAACTGATATTGTCTCTTGTGAAGATCTTGAGTAGAGTTGGGCTAGTCTGTTAAGGCTTAGGATGTTGAAGATTGGAGACCGGTACCTTTCTGATGTAGGTGCACATCACAGTTACTAGTACTTCCTGGCTTTCCTCAGTACACCTCATGGCCATAGTGACTGGCAATGTCACCAAGTTGCTGATTGGTCTGGGCTCCATAGTCTGTTGTCAGAACAGGTTCATGTATAGCAGCCCGTTCATACCCCCTTTCTTGTCTAGGAGCATGCTCATCACTGTCTTTTTGGCCTTTGCAGTTTCAGGCAAAGCACCTGGACCAGCCTTTGCCCACCTCCATCGGCACGTACAAGAACCATCCTCTGTATGCCCTCAAGCGCCACCTCTTGAAATTCCAGGCTATCTACCCTGAGACAGCGGCGGTCCTTGGGTATTGTCGTGGAGAAGCTGTCTATTCCAGGTGCATGAAGCATCCTCCTCATCCTCCCGGTGGCCTGATACCTTACAGTAGACAGATTGATATTCTCTCCCATGAAGATCTTCAGTAGAGTGGGCTCAGTGTGCTAAGGCTTAGGATGTTGAAGGATTGGAGACAGGTGCCTTTCTGCTGCTGGTGCAATCCACCATAGGTTTGGCTGTTAACAGGATCCTCAGGGGCGAACCGTGGTATGTGTGTTCTATGAAGAAGAGATGAGAGCTCACAGTCAAACATGTATTAAAAGACAAGAGCAAAAAGCTGTGGGGAAAATGGTATAAATGCAGGACAGTTAAAATACAAGACTATAGAAGTGCTCCTCGCATCTAGTGTACATCAAAGCAGAGAACAGGAGTGAGGACCCACTCACAGGCATGCCAAGCCCTGCCATCATAAACAGGTTGTGCAGTGGAGACTGGCCGTGGCCACGCAACAATCAGTGTGCCTGTGTACTTCAGGCAAAAGAAGTCACCAAAAAAGTACTGTAAATAAAAAACTAAATACACGATATTTACAAAGTTAAAACTGAAGAAAGATTAATAGAATTTAGAGCTAAAGAGGAAAAAATAGAAACAGATTTTGAGCAATAGCAGTAAATAGCAAATGAAAAAAGGGATTTTTAAAGATACTGACATGTAAGGACCAAAGCATAAGGCTGCTTTAAATAAATGGAAAACACAGAAGAGAAACGTAGGAGCCCAGCATGAGGGTGAGTCTTCTGCTGGGGAACAGGTCCTGCTTCGTGCCATGTTGGGGAGTCACACCAGACCTTTACTTTTACCTTTGAGTCATCTTGCCAGCCTCTCCTCCCTTAAAACTATTCCCTGCCTGCGAGACCACGGTTTGTTTACTTGTGTAGTGGGTGCTCCAGCCCCTCCCTCTGGCTGTTGTGAGCAGTTGCTTTGTGTGTTAGTTGAGTCCATGCTTGGCATACTACAGAAATTTGGGGGGATGGCCAAACTGTTTCCTCACCTTCCTCTCAGCAGCACACAAGGTACCAGTCACTTCATGTCCTCACCAGAATTTGCCGGCAGTAGCCATTATGAAGAGAGTAAAGTGATTGGAAGTTGGCATTCATTCAGAGTGCTATGTGCACTTCCTAGCTGTTTCTTAGGAGTTTCCAAGGGATGCCTACCCATCAGCCTCTCTGCCTGCTGCCTTGTCTGCTCTGAAGTCCTTTGGGCAGTCAATCAAAGATGATCTAGCTCCAGTGGGAGTGCAGGATGGAGCCTCTGTCCTCACAGAGAAGTGGGGTGGAGCGGATGAGCTGGTTACCCTGGCTGATGGATGAGCTGCTGGGGCTCTGGAAGGTGTGAGGGGACTGAGGTGCACCTACTGGCATGCTGTTGAGTCCCCGTGCTGTGCTCTGTAAGCTGTACTGGGCCTTGGTTTGAGAAACAGCAGTAGAAAGCAAATGAACAGAGCACAGGCTATGGAGCAGGTTCCTGGTGTCTGTAAACCTGATGCCCTGCTTCCCTCTGTCCTCAAACAGGTTAGGGGTGCGAGCTGAAGAGGTGTCGGGCATGTCTATTGAAGAGGGCCTGGCCAGGGAGTGTCGAGCTTTACTAGAATTATAGGCCTGTAGTGTGGCTCTGAGCTAATGAAACGAGCAACTTTGCCTCTCACTACAGGCCTGAATCATTTGGTGCTGGTATATATGTGGGTGAGGGTCACATGGGCACAGGCAGTCCAAAGGTGAGGCCATTGGCACTGTGTGCAGGAAGGGCAAGGAGCAGGGCCTGCTCCAGCTGTAAGGTAAAGCCTGGGAGGAGAATTAACATCTGCATACAGTCTCAGGTGAGACCCAGAGGTCCTGTATCCCTACAGTGTGCACTGAGGCTTCCCTTTGTCTGTCTTCCTTAGGGATTGTGTGCATACCTTGCACTCCAGGGACACGTGGCTGAAGCAAGCAAGAGTGGTGCGTCTTGGAGAAGTGCCCTATAAGGTAATGGCGAGATGCCTGCAGAGAGAGATCTTCCTGTGGGCAAGAGCTGGGAGGAGAGGTAGTGAGGAGGCGCTGCTGGTGCATGCCCAGATAGAAGATATAGCCTGTTCTTTACCTCGAGCAGGGTTTATTTATTAGTAAGGCATATATAGAAAATAAGTTTTCCAAATAAGAACTGTAAGCCAGAAAGTAGCCTGGAGACTCATTCTATAAGTTCAAAGGCCAGCAGGTTAGAGCTGGGTTGCTGGGTTATTCTGAGGTTCAAGCCCTGCTTCATAGAGAAACCTACAAGCCTGGTTGCCCTGCACAACAAATGTTCACCAAACATTTGCTGCTGCATTTCAGTGACCGTAGGAATCAATACCATAATGTCAGTTTTATAGATGAGAAGGCTAGAGTTTGAACGGGATATGTCTTGCCAGGTGGCTTTGCAGTTAGTAACATCCTAGGCTTAGCAGCACTCACAGGCCCTGATCACAGCACTTGCCCTGACATCTTTAGGTTAGTTGTCTATAAGAGCCATGAACTCAGCAAGGCGTTTCAGATGTTTCCCTGGGCATTGGCTCAATCACACTAGCAGAGCACAGTGGCCCTTCCATATACTTACTGTTCTTTTGTCAGTTGGAGGTGGAGCCCTGGTGGGGCTGTAACTGTGGAGCTGGTGGTGGGCCCTCAGCTAGTGGGAAGGGGTGGCAAGTTTCAGTAGTGGCTGCTGCCAGTGGTGGCCTGAGTTCATGGAACTGCCTGCTGGAATCTGCCCTAGACCTTCTCCATCTCAGACTAGTGCTGTCCAGTGGATTATAGTTAAGAGTCACAGTTATTATCTTTAGTAGCCATTCATACATTAATAAAATTAATTTATAATTTATTATATAAAAGTATTTGTTAAATTTATTAAATATAGAATTATAATAAAATTATTAATCAATATAATAAATTTTATTAAGTCCTTATTTGTAATTCTGTGTTTGACTTTCAGTATCCCAGTTCAGACCAGTGCTACATGATTGGTCATGTAGCACTCACTTCTTGAATGACTCCAGATTTCTCCTTTGTTCTGATTTCCATCATCCTGCCTCCTGCCTCTGACTCAGTGTCTCTTCCTTGAGTAACAGTCTCAGCCTCCTTCCTAGATCAAATGCATTCTCTATATTAGTTCTGTGGCTCTTTCTGGAACACAGTGCCCTGTGTGGTGAACTGGCCCTAGCTGCCCATCACTTCAGCCAGCAGCCTCACGTGACCATGGTTAATGCTGTAGTACCTGTCTCCTTCTTTCTAGACCACATTTGGCACCCCAGATGCAGCTGTTCTCCCTGTCCTGGGGCCCTAAATGCCCTTCTCTGCAGCCGTGTTCTGGTCAGCATTTCCCTGTCCCACTTATGTCTTGGCTTCCCTGTGGCCAGCTCCCATTCCACCCTGCATTCCTTACATCTCCCCCACAGCCTGAGCTCTGTCAGCAGCCACTGCCTCTTCCCGTGTGTCCATGATTGCTGTCATGGCATGGAAGAGATGCTCAGTGACGTCACTGAGCACTGCTGGATGGACAGAGGCCTGGTTTGTTTCTGGTGCTGTGGTAACCATCATGACCAAAAGCAGGTTGGAGGAGGAAAGGGCTTCTTTGGTCTACACTTCCATGTCACAGTCCGTCATTGGGGGAATTCAAGGCAGGAGCCAAGGAAGAATTATGCTTGCTTGCTTGCCCAGCTAGCTTTCGTACAAACCTGCCCATGTATGATGCCACAAACAGTAGGCTGGGCCCTCACATCAGTCTCTTTCAGATGGCCTCAGGCAAGGTTATCTAATCTAGGTAATTCTAAAGCTGAGGTTCCCTCTTCTCAGATGACTCTAGGTTGTGTCAAGTTACAGTAAAAACCTAACCAGAGCAAACAGCTACTGGTTTCAGAACCGGAAGTCAGCTGAGTCCCACAAGGATAGCTGAGGTTATACCTAGAGGAGTAGATAGTAGCTTGGACCGTACCAAGCCTGAGACCCTTTGGTGGGCTCTTTATCTAAAGTGTGGATTTCCAAAAGTTCTTAAAAGGAAAAGAGTGAAAAGGGTGAGAGGCCACATGTAGCCCCTTACCAGCAGCCTTTGCTGACCTGACCCCTGCACCAAAGCAGCCTGTGTGCCCGGGCCCAGGCGCCAGTCCTTAGCCATTGCCTGTGCTGCCCGTCTCTGCTGTGCAACCTTGGTTTGCCACTCTTCTCCTTTCTCCCCTTAGCTACCCAGGAAAGTTCTAGGTCTTGGCTGCCAGGCATTTGTGCGCTAGGGGTGCCGACCAGACACTGCTTTCCATAGGTGACACTAGGTGGATAGTGATCGGTCCTCTTTAAAGAGAGATGGGGAGTTACCAGGATTAAATCCTGGCTCTTCTCACTGATAAACCATGGTCCCTTAAGTAAATCACTTCATCTCTAAGGCCTCTTTCTTATTGTAATGGGAGTCAGAACTTAGGACAGAGCTTAAAAGCCTTCATGAGCTGTGGCTTCGGGTTCAGAATAGCCCGTGGGCTGCACCTCTTGGGCTCATTGAGATTAGTGGTTATCTAAAGCATGGAGGTCGGGCATGATGGCACAGCTGTGATCTCAGACTCAGGCTAGAGACCAGCCTGGGCTACAGAGCAAAGTTCTGTTTCACCTCCCCTACTCAGAGAGAGAACCATGTAGTGCCCTGCATGAGCTGGCTAGTGAGGGCCCGCCTGTGTCAGATGGACAGCACTCAGGGCCTGGTGTGGGCAGAGTCCTAGAGCAGGAAGCATTCCTTATAACCTGTCGGATTCCTCTGGAGTAGATGGTGAAAGGCTTCTCTAACCGTGCGCGAAAAGCCCGGCTTTCGGAGCCCAGCTGCATGACTACAATGACTTGGCCCTCTATGGTCACTGGCAGACAGAAGAGTATCAACCTCCTGTAGCTGTAGATGGGAAGGTAAGGGCAGCTCTGGGGGTGGGAGTCAGTAGGCTGCCCTGTTTTCCATCCAGCTACTCTCTGGCATGCCCATCTCTGCAGGTACCTCGGAATGAGTTTGGGAACGTGTATCTCTTCCTGCCCAGCATGATGCCTATCGGCTGTGTCCAGATGAACCTGCCCAACCTGCACCGTGTGGCCCGCAAGCTGGGCATCGACTGCGTGCAGGCCATCACTGGCTTCGATTTCCATGGAGGCTATTGCCATCCAGTGTGCGTGAGGGGCCGTCGATGGCAGCTGGGGAGGCTGAGGCTGGTCACACGCACTTACCAGATTTGACTATGGGTTTAAAGTCAGTCTTATCCCCTGATCAGTCCCAGCTTCTAGCTAGAAGCAATAGACCCAGTGCATTGAGTGTCCTGGTACTGCTAAGCCGACACTGCCCCCTTGTGTTACAGGATGGGCACCAAGGCATGAGCAGTGAGTGAAGTGGGGACTAGGGCTAGGAACTCTAGCGCGCAGGCAGGGTCTGCGGAGGAAGAGGTACAGGTTCCCATAAGCCTGCCTTCCTGCATGGCTGGCATCTGTCTCTGGCTGGCCAGGAATGTCCATCAGGGCCCCAGATACTCAGAAAGGGCCCTGGCTTCTGAATAAGGGAGGAGGAAGGGACTGGTTGGTGGCCAGCTCCGGGAGCTCATCTGTATTAACGTTCCCACAGAACTGATGGCTACGTTGTCTGTGAGGAATTCAGAGACGTGCTGCTGGCTGCTTGGGAGAATGAACAGGCCATCATTGAAAAGAAGGAGAAGGAGGTGAGTGGTGTGAACCGGACCCTGGAAGAGAGCAGCAAGTTCCTGCTGGGGTCCTCCTTGCATCATGGGAGAAGGTGGGAGGGTCCATATGTTAGCTCTTCTGGTGCTTGATGGAGGGCATCATCCTAGGGGTGAATGCTGGGTAAAACAGCTCCCACCCACGTTCGACGTTCATTGTCCTGTCCCCTCCCTGCCTGCATGTGTGTTCCTGGGGCTGTGGGCCCTGATTTGGAAGGCCCAGATTCTAGACCTGATTGCTGCTTTCCCGTCAGTGATGATCATAAAAGACTTGGTTGCTGGTGGCTTTCCCTATCTTTCTTCTTTTTTGTACGTGGTGTGTACATGTTTGTATATGCAGGTTTATGGGGCACAGGGGAGGCACTCATGCATGTGGAGGCCCGAGGTTAGTATCTGGAGTCCTCAGTCATTCACCCACCTTATTCACTGAGGCAGGGTCTCTCAATCAAACCCAGAGTTAGCTCACTGATAGCTAGTTAGCTTGCTCTGGGGCTCCTGTCTCCACTCTCTGAGGCTGGAATTACAGGCAGGTTGCCATGCACACCCATCATTTATGTGAGTTCCAGGGACCCAGACTTTTGTTCTTGTGCAATAAATGCTTTTGCCACTAAGTGTCTCCCCAGGCAGGGAGACTCTCCTAACCTGAATTGCATAGATACAGGTGACAGAGCGTCAGGCTCTGCCTTCATATTTTTCTGATGATGCTGTTGCGTCACCTTTCCTCCCTTTACTTTTGTCTGCAGAAAAAGGAGAAGCGGGCACTGGGGAACTGGAAGCTGCTGGCTAGAGGACTGCTCATCAGAGAGAGGCTGAAACTCCGCTATGGGGCCAAGGTCAGCATGGGGCCTTTGTAGACAAAACAAGCCTGGGGTCAGATTCCTAAGGTTACCACTGGCCCAGATTCTGTGACATCACATTATAGGTGGCTTTATATTCGAGAGCCTGTCTGTTGACCTCAGCTAGCTGTTCCTGCCCTGCTCTACTGTGTCCTGTTACCCTAAGCTAGACACTTACACTGAGTTCCATATAGGTAATTGTGTGTTGGGCCTTTTGTGTCTGCACCTCTTGGCTTCCAGGACTCCCAGTACTGTGACCTGCTTCCAGCCTGCACACTCTATGTTCCTGGGGCACTGTCCACAGTACTGGGTATTGGGGAGGGCTTTCATCCCTGTACAGGCAGAACGTAGAACAGTTGAGTGATGGGTACTAAGTCAGACCCAGCAGGCCATGCTCAGAATGTTCTTTTCCCTTCATGATCTCCCTTCCTGTTGCCTGTTGCCTGTTTGCCTGCTAAAGACATTTTAGTCATGTGTTCCTTTGAATCCAGTTAGGGACCCCTTCATCTGGCTTGTTGTCACTTGCTTGTTCTCACTTGGCTACCCGTTTACTGTCTTACTGTCCATCCAGGACCCCTTCCCAGCTAACGCAGCCAGCCTCAGGACCCTTAGTGCTTAAGGTTGGTCATAAGCACTGAGCAGACGAAAATACCATGCATTTGTATCAGAGTGAGGCAACATGCACAACAAGAGCTGTTTGCCCCTGGACTTGATAGAGCTGCCTGCCTGGGCATCCTCTTTGCACCAGCAGTTCTCACTTAAGTACCTGCCTGGATGAGCTCCTAGGCTGGGGAAGGTCAGCAAGTCAGCCTGGGCTCCCAAAGCACCACCCGCACCCTTGCCTTCCAAGAGGCCCAGGCAGGCTCAAGGTTTCTTCTGGCCCTTATAAAGTCAGTTATCTGCAGCTAACCATTAACTGTGGCCCCTCCACTGTCTTTCCCCCAGAGTGAGGCAACAGCTCCCCACACAAATCCAGGAGGTGGACTCTCTTCTGATGAAGAGGAAGGGACCAGTTCACACGCAGAAGCAGCCAGAGTCCTGGCTGCCTCCTGGCCACAGAACCGAGAGGCTACAGAAGAACAGAAGCCTGAGTACACAAAGATGACTCGAAGGAGGCAGGCAGCAGAGGCTTCCCATCTCTTCCCGTTTGAGAAGCTGTGAAGCCAGGGTTCGCCAGGCCAGAGAAGGCAGACAGCTGATGGGCCTGGGGACTATAGGCCAGATGGAAGTTGTGTAGCAGATTAGTCTGACACCAGCCCAGCCAGATCCCCATAGGGTGGTTCTGGTAAGCTGCCCAGAGCCCACTCTGGTGTTTGGAACACTTTACTGGGAGATACCTTCTGATCCCTGGACCTTGGTATATTTGGAAATGTGAGTTTGTTTTAGAGGGTCTTATTTGTTGCCCCAGCTGGCTTCAAATTCAAATTATACTGAGGGCTGAGATTACAGGCATATACCACAATGCCTTATCTGTCCTTTATTTTTGTTTTTTTAAATAGAAGTCACTAGGAAATTATGGGCATTGGAGCACTGAGACGAATCCTCCTTTAGTGCAGCTCACACATGGAACGCTTGCTTGCCTCTCTCCTTCAGGCCCAGGGCATTTGCTTTTTAGGCCTGCCTTCCTGAGTCAGGTTTCCAGTACTGCCTGCTGCTCTTTTGTCAGAGAACACAGATCATCTCGTCAAGGCACTTTTGGGATTTTACACTGACAGACTAGAACAAAGAGCTAAAAATCAAGAAAGAAAGAAAAACAAATAGAGAATTATGAAAATGTTCATAAAAGATTAGTTTTTGGTTACCTTTTATTCAATTCTGGATACATTTACTCTGTACTGATGATAACGTTTTCTAAGCTGCTGTATGCGCTTCTCAGGAAAGAGTCCTTTTATAGAACCTACAGGAAATAAAGCATTTACCTGAAAGCCCCTGGTTGCACTTTTTTTTCCAGACCTTAAACCAGCTAAGAGGATCCAGGTAACAGATTTCTGTGTGCAGTGAGACTTGGAGAAAGCTCAGGTGTGTTCTCATGAAGACTGGGAACTCCTCACACACCAGGGAAGCTTTCTGTGTGTGACCATGTTTGCTATTGCTTCATCTTTGAGCTTTAAAATGTTGAGTCACTCTTACCAAGGCAAATAAACAAAACACTTGGGGTATGACTCATGTTGGACACTGGAAGAGAAACAGACGAGGGTCACCATGGAAACCGCACTCTGGTACTTTCTGCACCAGAGCCTGACAAGCTTCCTAACCACGATTTCATTTCCGGGGTTTTGGTTAGGCATGACCACGTCTCTGGAGATGTAACCTATTCTGGTAGGTGTCAGCTGTGAGGAGGCAGAATGGGGATGACATGTTAGTCTTGGAAGGTTTACCTGCTCGAGAACAGCGTGGCAGTGCTTTGGACGGGAAGGAAACCATGAAAAGGTGCTTTGTCCTAGCTACCTGGGCTTCAGTTTATTTACTCATCACAGCTATGTATGGTGACAGGCTCTGGCCCCATTTTACAGATGCAACAGGTCGGCCCAACACCATGAGTCAGTAGGGCAGATATGATCTCTGTGCCACTCAAAACTAGTGCTTTGAGCTGTGCATCATGCTTCTAGCACATTCTCAAGGTTCGTGAAGCATGAGTCATTTAAGTAAAGCCAAGACAAAGTAGACTTAGAGTGAATATCAAGCTGCCCTTCCGGAAAGAACTGAAGCCACTCAACAGCGCTGAGCTGTGTGGGTTGGGATGAGTCTGATTCCTTAAAAAAAATGCAACAGCAAAAGATTTCTGGCAAGATCCTATACCAAAAGATAAGTAGAAATTTATTTCAATTTTTAATACAAAGAATACAAACCTCACGGTTTCTCAAAGACATCAGATTATTCTTTCATGATTTGCTCTTAACTTTTGAGCTGGCAGGTAAAAAAAAACATAGAAGAAAATGTTACACAGACTGAGTTCCAAGCATTGCGTTTTTAGCCATCACTAATTGTACTGTATTTTCCCAAACCATCTTTGGAGTTTCAAAGGATTGTACTAGCATGCACTGAATAGTAGTGAATATTGTTTCCATCCTAAACCCAGTAAGTCATCTCTGGCTGTACTTCTACCCAGCTGAAAGCAGAGATACCATAGACATGAAAGAAACTTACATATCACTAGGGTCAGGGGTTCTGACACCTTAGTCAGCTACCAAACACTCTTGTTGCTACAGCAACCAGTTTGCAAACAGAAATGAGGTACAGGATAAATCAAGGCTCTGTGACCACATCAGGGCTAAGCATCCCTTCAAAGGGTATAATAGAAGCAAGGAGATTTAGAAATTATGTCCGTTAGTATGGATGGATTTTATTTGGGATGAGGACAGTGATGGGCATTAAATGCAAAAAGAACCACTCTGCAGCAACTGCTTGAAGCTGGAGTGTCAAGGTCAGAAGCGTTCCCAAAGGAAAAGGGCCCGACGTGGGCGTCCTGCAGCAAGCCCGAGTCCTGATTCTTGGCTTTAGTTGACTGGAGGTCACTGTGAATGAGCCCACTTAGTAGAAAAGCTTCCAGCCTTTTCTTGTAACACTGACTACAAAATCAAAATCACCTTCAAGTGAACAGATCATCTGTGATAGCAGGGGATAAAGGGGGTGCGTTCTTCCACAGTCCCAACCCAGCACAACAGTGACTCCCCTAACACTGGTTCAAAGAGCAGAGCAAAGCTAAAGTTTCCCCATGGAACTAAAACCAGTCAAGCCACAGCCACTGAGACACCATTCCTGCTGAGCTCATTTCAGTAATAGCAACTGTCAAATGTGAACCATTCCCACTGTCCTTTTTGGGATGGAAAGAACACGAGAAGTGGAGTAATAGAACCTAGAACCAGAGGCCTGAGGGCCCATACAGAAGCACTCTGTCCCGCCACAGTGACAGTGACCTTTGGGATAGGATCTTTAGAGTTTCTTCAGGCCACATCAGGTTCTACCCAGAGACTTGGTGTGGGGTGCACTCCTCCAAGCCTGGGTATGGGGTGTCTTACTGATGAGGTGTGGCCAGCAGTAGAGGGTGATGGCTGTTTTCTGGGTTTGCAGTTTATAGCTGCTGGTGGTAGCTGTCCTGGCACTTGGTTCCAGCAATGGGGGATGGGCAGTGAGAAGGCTGAGCCCTTCACCAGCGGGTCAGCTGACAGCTGGGTGGAATGAAGCCCGAGAGGCGAAGGCATTAAGCAGGACAGTACTCCCTGGGTTGCCATCCTCAGGCTGCTTCTGGCCACCAAAGCTGCATTTTGGCGAGAAGTGGAGAAGACATGAGCTGGTGAACACCGAACCCTACATGCAGGTGTGGACACTGACCCCTCAAAGAGTGGGGTGTGTAGATGACTGCTCCAGCTGGAGCTGAGCAGAGGTGACAGGGAACCTGGCCTTTCAGGATTCATTCCAGCTTTTTGGCTGGCACCCGGGTCCGTGCAATGATAATGGGCACCAGAGCCAGGCAGCCGATCAGAGCAGCCCACAGCGGTCGGTAGAAGAGCCAGCCAGCAGCCACAGTCAACAGGGTCAGTGAGGTGGCCACACAGAAGGCAAAGGCTTTCAGGCCAATGTTGACTAGGTCTCGGAAGACAGGAAACCAGTCCACTGTGGGGAAAGGAAAGACCATGAGTCCCTGAGGAGATTGTGCTCCCTGCCCTAGACTGCTCCTCTCTGCCATTTGAGGGAGGAAAGTGTCAATAAGTAGAGCTAAACAGCCACACACATACCTAAGATACCGGGGGCGGGGAGTGGGGGGCTCAGCAAACTACCACAGCGTTACCCCTGTGCAGCCCAGTCCCAGGTGTGAGTGCTTTGGACCTCCAAAGTCCACCTGAGGCCACTGAAAAAACACCCATAAACCCCTCTCTCCCAGAGCCAATATGATCGTCTAAACTGTTCAGTCAGAGCCTGAGCTCTGTGCTAAGCCTCCAGAAGACAGGCTTGTCTAGCCTCACTGCTCCATGCCATTACATAGGAAGTCTCGGTGTCCAGCAGGTCATGTTTACTGATGGACAGGAGGGCTACGTGGGTCCTGCCATAGCCCACATTATCCCTCTGCACTACCTCTGCCCTAAGTGCCAGTAGGCCTCCAGTGGAAGAGTCAGAGTCACAGATAGGACATCTCAAACATGGTGGGTACTGAGACTCAGGGGATTAGCCTGTCCTCAGTTACATGGCCAAGACAGTTCGGTTTAAATTCTGATCCTTCTCTGGCGTGCCTACAATGTGGCTGGTATTTGTGAGCACACCTCAGATGTCCAGGGAAAGTCTGAGGGATGGATGACCCCAGTTTCTCATCTGTAAATGGGGAAGTCCCCTGAACCCCCAACAGTTACTGCCAATCTGAATGTGCTCCAGCCACACCTCTCTCAGCCATAGACATCAGAGGGGGAAGGATTTCTGCTAGCACATGAAGGCTGGATGGGGACATACTAGGACTTGGTACTGAGTCTCCCTGACAGGCTCTCCTCCTGCATGGACAATGTCAGCCTGGCACACCCCATGGCACACATGTCCTGGGCTTGAACCAATTTGGCTTAAACTTGGGCTCTCTGATGCTAGACTCAGGACAAGTGAGCATCCCCTCCCCAAGTTCCAGATGTGCTAGCTGCTACAAACCTGGTCTGGCTTTGGAGGGTGTTTCCATACATGAAACTTCCAAACAGGGGCAGAAAAAGGAAGCCTAGGCAGGGATACCCATGACTGACTTGAGGGATTTCAGGTATAGATCCAGTTCATACCACAGGCTGGTAAGCCCCCTCCACACAGCTGCTCAGTTACAGAGTCAAGGATGAGCAGCAGCCAGATCATGCAAACCGGACCAGCCTCCCACCCCTCCACAGGTGAGGGCCCTGTTCCTCTCTGCTCAGTCATCTTAAAGCTACCTATGGGGGACACAGACAGGCCAGATGTTTTATCTTTCTTAAGAATCCCATCAGGCTGAAAGGTTGACTGATGGCAGTGTGACTAGCACAGGGCTACAGGAGGGAAGGCTAGCTCCTGCACCTTCCACACCTACCTAGGGTGTAGAGGATCCGTGTCATGAGGTTGAGGCCCATAAACATGGCCATCCATCCAGCTGCCCGCAGGCCCCATGTCTTCATGGAATTGCTCTTCTGTTCTCTACGAAACACCTCCTATAGGACAAGGTGGCATGGTGTCAGGACTCAGGCACCAAGCAGCAGTGTGGGTCCTGGTGGTGGCGATGAGGGCGCTGTTGGCCATTTCCATACAGAGCACAGGGCGACAGACAAACCTCTCACCTCTGTCTAAGTCTCTACCTGTCTGGCTCAAGAATGTGGAACAAGAGATCTTTGTGGCTTTAGCTTGTGGTCTCACTTGGAAAAGGTCACCATCCTTCCCACTGCATCAATCCTATACGTGGATACTCCCCACCTTCCGAGTGGACCGTCTGGGAGTGCATACTGCTCCAGGTGAAGCATTAGCCCTCAACCCCAGGACAGTGCTTGCCGCTTCAGGAACACGGACCCCGACTGACTCCCTCCCACTCTGTAGGCTGTGTCTTCTGCTCCCATTGCTGCCCTGCTTCTCTTCCTGGCCTGTAAATGCTGACATCCTTTGGCTGCTTCATCCACTCTGTCCAGGACCTGCCATGGACCCCATGAGCCTGTAACTGAAACAATACTATACATACAGCGCTGCTTTTGGGCCACACTGCCTGGTTCCTACAGCCTCCTAGATACTGTCCACTCTCCTGGCATGCCGGGCACTGACTCAGAGGCTCCCCCCGCCAAACCTAACTCTGTCTTCTCCATGGCAGCACATAACCCAACCACCTATCCACCTGCACAACCTGGGGTCACATGTGGCGTGCCCCCCCTCCACACAGAAGCAAGGTTCCCCTTCACTATAGAAGCCAGCTGTCAGCTGCTTCCCTGCTGTCTACCACAATCCACACCATCACTGTTCCACACGGAGCTCGTACATTAGCCCGCTGGCCTCCCTGACTCCTCTCCTCACATCATTCTCATACAGCCACTGCCATAGCTCCAGCCCCCTCTGACCCTCCACCAAGGCCAGGGGCCCCAGATCAAGTGTTCTGTCCTGTGCAGACTGTGCCCACAGTGCTCTTCAGCTCCGTACTTTCCTCAGTCTCGGCTCAGATGCGATATCTCCTGAGAGTCTTTCCCTGGATTGAACAGTACTCTGACTGTCCAACGCTAAGACAACACTCAATGATGGACAATACCTGTCTCAGCATTTAGCTGTCACTGTCCCGTGGTTAACAAGCACACTGATCTAACTCTTAACCCAATTGGAATCTTCTTCCCTGTTTTACAGAGACAGGAAGCTGAGGCTCTGTGAGGTTGTCACAAAACCCCACGGCCCCACCATAGGCAGTGTGACATGGAAACTATTTGGATATGCCTGTGCTACCATGATGATGGTGGTGGTGGTTTTTAAAATGCTTTATTTCACGGATGAGGATAAGACACTGGCTCATGGTTTGTAGCTGGTGGGAGGCAGTGCCAGGTAGGGGCTTGACAGGGGCCTGAGAAAAGTGGTGTGGTCTGAACCCCTGAACTCTCCAGATCCTAGAGTTCCAGCATTCTGACTTAGGGGCCCAGCTTTCTTCTCAGTTCTGTGTGCCTGCTGCTTGTCTATAGCCAAACCTTCCTCTCAGGTCTCCTCAGCCACACATCCTACCTACCACTTTCTGGAGGATAGCTCTGAGACCTGGGACTCTGCCTGAGAAGGCTAGAAACCAGGGGCTGGGCAAAGAAAGTCCTGGGAGAGAGAAAGGACTTTCTAATTTTAGAGCAGTCCCTAGGGTGACTCAGCCCAGGCTGGGAGGTAGTAGCCCTACCCTAAACTTGGTAACCAGGCTCCCCAACAAAGACCAACCACACCCTATCTTGGCCAGGTAAAAGAAGCAGGTTGTGCCCAGACACTGACACACTGGCTGTAGCTGGGAGGACAGAGAGCAGCTGAAGCACCCAGTAATAGCAGCAGAAGGGCCACAGCTATGCTCTGAAACCAGCTGTACCCTTGGCCTTTTCTGTCTGTCCTGGATTGAAACCCCCACGTTTGCTTAATATACACAGGGAGGGCCTAGCAATGATCCTCTGGCTGTATCAGCAAGAGCGAGAATCAACAATGACTCTCTGTTCTAAAGGCTCAGAACTGAGAGTCAGCATCCCTCCATCTCAGCACTCTTCCCAAATACAGCTGGAAATGGCACACCCAGTGGACGGTGGGACCCGTGTGTAGGCGACCACCTCACTCACATGGCCCTGATACTGCAGCTCCAAACCCTGCATTGGTGCTCCTGAGGGAAGAAGAGGTACCCCAGAGAGGCCTCTTCTCCTCCTGGTGTCCACTGACAAAGTGAACCCATTTCTGACTGACTTGATTATTCTAGGCCTTTGCAAAAATGGCTTGTCATAGAGGCCCTGGCCACAGAAACTGATTGTCTATTAGATCATGCTGGGACATGGCTGCCCACACTCCTATCCTCGCTTCCTGGCCTTTCTCACAATACCCCCCACCCCAAGACTCACAGCCTGAGAGGGCAGTGCTCGTCCTCAGTGCCCTGCTCACACAGGAGGCTGCTGTCCCGTTCCCTTCCTTGTCATAAGGCAGTGACCATGACCTCTAGAGGTAGGGTTTCTTAAACAGCACTGGGAAGAAGGGCAGGCTGTGCCTGTCCCCACACAGGCAGCCGCAACTCACCTCAGCTGAGAAGTCTCCGTGGTGCAGGAGCAGCAAGGTGTCCCCCGACTTGGTGGAATATGGGATCAGTTGGTCACCTCGCTGCCGGGCAATCACAGTAACCTGGTCAGAGAAGTCAGTATTAGAGCTGAGTGGGGTGACCTGAGGGACAGGGGCACGGGGTGAGACCCACAGCCCACCCCTCAGACTCCACACCAGTCAGGAGGTGAGGAGACCTGAGGCTTGTCTCTCCTTGCTTCTATGGGATGGCGCTTAGGACGAAGCCCATGTTGGGGCAGATCTATACAGGGAAAGGTCCTGCTGACCTTCTGGACTGAGAGTTCATACATACAGGCTGGTGGTCACAGTGGGCACTAGATGAATACAAGGCATATGTATGTACATCAAGCAACCAGGCCAGGCCTGGATTACTGTAGTTTCCTCCCCAAATCGTGCCCAAGAGCTGGCACGATTGGACTAACTCTACTAAGACTGTGGCTCCCAGCCTGGGGTCCAAGAGGTGCTGTGAGGAACGCAGACCTCCAAAAGTGCCCAAGAGCAGGCCTGATGCCTGTGCAAATGAGTGAGACACAAAGTGGTCAGGACACATCCCAACATGTTTGGGCCCAGGGAGTCAAGACTGGGGTCAGCCCTTGGGAAGCAGTTACCACATGAGCCGGGCCCAGGTCAGGGTCATCACTGCTCAGTCCCGCATAAGAAAAGGAGACTCGAACATCGCCAACCTGAGGGTGGAAGAGGAGTGGGAGGAGTTAGTGAACGGAGATCCCGTCAGCTCTGGCTGCTGTTCACTCTTTTGCCCTGACTGTCCCGTCCCCTGGTATCCGGTCTCACTGGGAAAGCGCAGCCTGGGTCCACTGCTGCACACACTGCTACTCAAAAGCCAGGGCCTCTGCTGTCTGAGCAGCCCGCATGCCCACGTACCTCCGGGTACTTAGGGTTTTCACTGTGGTAGAAAAAGTCTCCCTGCGAATGATGTCCACATGGGGGTCCTCCAGCTTGGCCAGGCTCAGGGCCTTGAAGTTGTCAATCTTGTCAATGAGGCCTGAGGGAAGCAGAATGCTCAGGAACCGTGGACTCCACTCAGAACCCCTGGTCTGCTAACCCTGTAGCCTGACACTCTATCTTTGATGCCCTTAGACAGCAGGGCCCAAACCTACACCTTCTAGCTTTTGCTTAGTTGTCTTTCCCAGATGGAGTGAACTTTTTTTAGGTAGTGGGTCTCATGTAACCCATGGTGGCCTCAAACTCATTACAAAGCTGAAGGTGACCTTGAACTCTTGAACTTACTGCCTTCACTCCTCAAGGGCTGGGATGACAACCTACGCTGTCATGCATGGGTCCTTTTTCTGTTTGGTGAAAGGCTTTCACTATGTAGCCCAAGTTAGCCTCAAACTTGTGATCCTCCTGCCTCAGCTCCCTGAGTGCTGGATGATAGGCATGTGTCACCCCAGCTGCAATGCCCTTCTCTCCACTTCCACCTCTTCCAGAACTCCCCTGTGTCAGAGTCGCCTAACTTAATCACTACTCCTCCAGGAGGCTTTCCCATGGCCTCTCCTGCTCAGCCAGCTTTTCTACAGTTCTGAGAGTGGCTTGGATTCTGCTACTCCTCCTCAGAACATACCCATCCACATCTAGGCTGGAGTTCCTTCCACCCCAGGCACCAGCTGAGTGGCAGAGCTGTTAGGGCAACCAGGCTAAGCTTGACTATCTGGGTCTCAAGAGTCTCTCTGTCACCCTCCCAGGTTAGGCATTCCTGTGACTCATGGTGCCACCTTAAACCTTGTGGGTTTCTCCTTACAGTCACAGTGGAGGCTGCAATGCACCTCCTTTGCCAAAGCTAGATGTTGGGCAGGGCTCACAGGTGGAGCCAGGGTCGGAGGGAGGGAAGGCCTTGTCTGAACTCCTGGCTGAGAGCTGCCTGAGGCAGGTCTCTGGTGCAATATCTGCTCAGAATAGACATGCACAGAAAGGTGACAAGGATGTAGTACCTGGAGTAATTTCTAGAACAGTCTAAGCTTCAGAAGAACTGACTGGAGTTGGGGTTCTACCCTCTGAGAACTCACTTCCCTCTGGCCCCAGCCCAGATATGATTTTGAGATGGGAGCCAGCTGGACTCTGATACCAAGCACCATAGGCTGTGGGCCTGCTTGGTGCTAGGGCCCTGGCCGTGGAAGAGACCAAAGGGATGGAAAGGCCTTTGGGTGGGCACCTCCACAGGAGACCTACGACTCACCTGCTGAGAGGAAAAACCTGCCAATCTGGACAAAGGGGGCGGTCGCTGTGAAAGACTCCACTGCCATGGCACTGTAGGAGAGAGGGGGCAATCAGTAATGGGGCACCGGGATGGGATCTGTCTGCTTACCTTTGTGTTGTAATGTACCCAGGAAGAAGACTCATACTCTCTTACCCAGACCCAGCAGCCTGCCCTGTGCTATTAGCCATGACCACATAGCACTTCTAGCCTCAACAGCTTCCAACTGGACAGCTTTCCTGGACAACCCGGACGCGGCTGCATAAGATCTAGCCAAGCCCGAGAGCTAATCACTGTCCTCACCCCATGCCATAGAGTGAGTTCTCCCAGAGGAATCTTAACAAGGCTCAAACAAATGCCACTGTTCCCTAGAGACGCCAACCTGGGCTAAGAGTAACAAGGTACTTCAGTGCACAGAGAGACTCAGTCTGTCACCAGACCTGTGATAACTTGAGGGTCAGCAAAGACCAGGCCTTGATGTATGTGGCATCAACACAGGGCTTACTGTTAAAACTATGTCTCCTGTGTTTGACAACCTGTGGGGCAGAGTTAACTCAACCCATTACTCAGATTAAGTGAGGCTGGAACCTGCAAGGGTAAAGCAAGGCTGGACTCAGATCTGGGCCAAATTCTCACCTGGGGTTTTTATGGCCAATCTCTCGGTCAAAGTTTTTGCTGTTGACAACTTCTGACCTCCACTCTGTGTCTGCATGAAGAGAAAGAAGGAACAATTCAGAGCAGTTAAGAGAGGCCTCAGCATCCTCTTACTAGCACCCATGGCCCTTGGGGATCAGGGTGGCTGTGCAGGCCTCCCTGGATGCTGGGCATGCAGGACTCTGAAGACTGGAGTGCTGTGGCCTTCTACACTTGCCCATAGCCCCACTGTACTGCCCACCACTGCCAGCCTGCACTAGGAGTCACGTGTCCTGGGGATGTACAGAGGCCTGGAGATCCGGGACTCACTGTAGGAGTACTTTGTCTCCTTCTTCACCTGCCCATCCTCCGTGTACTCACTGCAGAAAAAGCAAAGTTAGCAGGAATCAGCTCAGGTACCCAAGGCCATCTGTTCTCTAAGTGTCTCAGGGTAGAAGTAGCCTCAAGGCCCAGCTCCCCACAGGGAGTGAAAGCCTGGTGGGCTCAGAACAGATAGTCCCCAGCCTCCATGGAGCAGGTACTATCTCCAGAAGGTCTGCCTAAAGAGATATGCTTTCTCAGCTAGGCTGACACACTTGAGCTGGCTCCCCAAAAGCACCTGGCCTTGGGCTCAAAGAGAGATATCCAGCTGTAGCCTCTGGGAGAACCTAGGGTGGCAGAGGACCTTCTCTAGCATCCCTTGACTTCTCTTTTCCTCCCACAGGCTGTGTAGTTCAAGTGGGGCTGAGTCCAGTCCTAGATCCAAATGAGCCCCTCTGGCCACTGAGAGACTGCTCTGGGCCTTCTGATAGGCTGTGAGTTAACTGGGAAACAACCTGTACCTTCTGTGAGAAGACAGACCAATGCAGGAAAAGCTGAGCAGGGACTGGTAGTGGGAGAGCCACACTGATCCCAGTGGTACCATTGGAACCTTGGGCTGTGCACCCTGGAATGTCCAGGTGAGGGCGCTGAGGAGCTCTCTCTCTCTCTCTTCTCTCTCTCTCTCTCTCTCTCTCTCTCTCTCTCTCTGCTTTGGCCCACTCTGTACTAGATTATTGCTACCTCCGAATAAAAGGTCACCATGCTAATGCTGGGGTTTGACACTTTGTTGACAGGCAGACCCTACACTTTGAATTTAGTTAAATGGCGTCTGCATGAAAGCCACTGCCCTTTAGCTTGACACCTGAGCTCTCCGTGCCCTCCGACCCCTCGGTGCCCGGCTCCTCACCTAGACTCTTCCGTCTCCACCCACTGGTACATCTCCACATGCCGTCGAAGCTTCACAGCTGGAAGATGGACCCCATAATTTGGATCAGACAAGAGCTGCCAAAAGAATCAAACAAATAATAGTGTAAAGACCAGGTTCATGGCAGTCCAGAGTTCCCAGCCCAGGGCAACCTAAGTAAGAGACAGAGGTGACGAGACCGGAAGTGATAGAGACCAATATGATGCTGCCAACCTCAGCTCTCAACACAACACCTATGACCCTGAGCTCAGACAACAGCCGAGCTACTATCATCAGATTGTCTGTGTGCTAACTGTAATCTGAGATGTTCTCATCAGTGAGGCTGTGTGACTGTTGTCATTAGCACAGGGAACCTGACTGAGAAGTGACTTGTCCACACAGCCACAGGGCTCTGTGTCTGAGGCCCAGTCCTGAGGCCACAGCAGTTAGCAACTGCCACCCAGTCACCCAGCCTACCTTGGAAGTCCGCAGGGCCCCGATGATGTGCACTAGTCTCCCTTCATTCTCCGGAGCTACACTGTGGATGCTGTCAGGGATACCACGAGTGACAGTCCTTCTGCAAGTGAGGTGGCTGTCTTCAGTGCTCGGCCCTGTCAGAAGTAGAAGAGGGGATTTCAACAGCTCAGGTGCTGCTTGGCTCCTTGCTATGGGCACAGCAAAGGCCGGGTCTCAGTGAGCAGAGATGTTGAGGTCTAGCAACTGCAGACTTGAGACTAGAACCCAAGATTCCTGCTTTCTCAGGAAGACCCCGCTAAGCTCTGTGTCTCCCTGCCCTGTACTAGTCCTGCGCCTCCACTTCCCTCTGCCTTCCTCCACCCCACTGGCTCCCAATCCATGCGGCTTACAAAAGCCAATCTGAACCACTGTCCAAATCATGTGGTCCAGGCCTAACCAACGAAACGTGTTCTCAGCTTAGCTGACACACTTCAGCTGGCTCACTCAAAGGTGCCTGGCCTTGGCCTCAAGGAGAGATCCAGCTGCAGCCCCTGGAGAACCTAAGGTGGCAGGGGGCCTTTTCCAGCATCTCTTGACTACTCCCCTCCCCTCCAGACCATGTAGTTCAGGTGGGGCAGAGTCCTGGCCTGGATCAAAAGACCGAGACCTAAGCCAAGAACCTGAGCGATGGTTGTTAAACTGATTTATAAATTCATGGTTCCCTTTTTCTCTAAGTCTAAAGTGCTTGGATGTGAGACTGGAAATGCTGGGTCCATATCTGCTCCCACAAGGGAAGGGGCTGCCCAAGACAAATGTCCCAGTAAAGAGGCAGAGATTCCCAGTCACCCAGCGTGAGTACCTGAATGCAGCCATGCCTGAAGTAGGTGTTCAGGGGTGTGAACTGACTCACTGCCCCTCTGGCTTACACTGAAGTATTTCGGATGACCTCAGCACCCCTTTCCCCACTGTAAGACCTAGGCCCTTTGTTTCAGAGTCCAGCCACTGGATCCTCAGCCTGCATCTTACCTCATTGGTGAAAATTAAGTAGAAGGAGAGTAAGAAGGTCACCAGCCCCACGAACATCCCGCCGGAAGTCTCACTCAGCCGCTCCAGGAAGCCTGGCTGGGGTCAGATGTCACTTTGACGTGTTCTTTCCTGCTGCCGGTACTGGAATACTGAGGAGAGATGAGTTTTAAGAAATAATTTTGGTGTCCAGGGAGACTCTCAGAAGAGACTCTCTTCCCCACAGACATTGGTAGACAACTATCCTTTGGTACAGAATTCCTGGACCATAAGTTAGCATATCTTAAAGACACCAACAAGCTATTTTACAAAGCAGCTAGAAATGTATTTTTGATTAAGTTTGGGAAGTAACGGCTGGGTTTCCTGAGGACTGAGCTGTGCTGTGAGAGTGGTAGGTGGCCTTTTGGGGCTAAGAACTACCAGGAGGCTATGCTGAGTATCCAGTGAAAGGTGGATCAGTGCTGGGTGCACCTTCCAGCTAGGACATCAAGGCAGGCTACTTGGAGGAGGGGCATAGAGGCAGACCTCAGGGAAGGGTCCCTCAGCAGGGGGACTGTGGAGCAGCAGGCTGTCTGCTCTGGCTGTGGAGGCTGGGAGAGACAGAGCAGACAGGCATGCCCGGGCAGCTTTCCACAGGCCACAAGCCACAGGTCAGTGGAGCAGGCTTCACCCAGCTTGGTATTGTCTGAAGTATGTCTAGTGCTCATCACCAATGACAGAGACTAAGCCTGAATCCTGGCTCTGCCACTCACTGGCTGTGGACCTCCATTTCTTCATGGATAAAGTCGGGGTAAAATCCAAAGTTTGAGGTGGTGGCTCCGTGCTGGGGCCTCATAGGCACCTGTGGGAGTTACAGCTAATAGGAACACTATCAGATTTCTCCATAACTGAAACTGGAGCTGCCACCCAGACTGTGGGTGTGGATGAAAGTCACAGAGATACAAAGTGGTCACCTGGCAGGCACCTCAGAGAGCCAGGCCCCTTCCTGCCCAGGATCAGAGGACGGATTTGAGACAGAATCCTTGAGCATAGCCAATGCCATTTCTTCTGCTCTCCACTGTTGGCTCAGGCCTGCTGAGGACACCCACTGTATCCAGAACAATACCATATAAAACTCAGTGGAGACAATCGCTGCAGACAAGGAGGTGACCATCAGTCAGCAGGATGCCCATAATGGCATACTCATTTGTTACAGGCCAATCATGGGCTGGCTCAAGGGTGAAGAAGCTACCAATGCCCATTTCACAGATGAAGAAATCGAGACTCACTACTTAGGTTATCTGTCTAGATCAACAATTTGTAAGTAGTGAGTGGGTGTTCAACCCAGGCAGGCCCCTCTACCCTAGACTGTCTTCTTTGTTGTTTAGCTGAAATTCAAACTGAATAATGGAAAAGGAGACCTGTGTTCCTACTAGCTCCCCTTAAGGCCAGGAAGGAAGGGAGGCCAGGAAGGTGTTGCTCCAGCTGGGAGAGAGGTGAGGTGGGAAACAGCACCTATATGCATGTGTATATGTACACTTATGTATCCTCACTAACATACTCCACTTCGAGCATACTAGGCTCAGAATCAATAAGCGATGAAGCAATGGATGGGAACACAGTGGGCCTGGAAAGTGGCCTGGAATCCCAGCTCCGTTGCTATGTGAGCCTGGTAACGTGTGCTCCACCTCTCTGGTCCCGGTTCCTCACTTGCCGGTGAGAATACCTACCTGACAGGAAAGTTGTTATACTGAATTCTGGTGCTTTTGTTCCACTCACTGTCTTAAGAGTTTCTTGCTTACCCTGCCTGGTGACTTAGCTATAGTATGGATCTGGTACTGTCCCTAGGCGTGACATAGCCACTGTCATACTGAAATCAGAACAGCTTAGACTGTGCAAATGAGCCCCTCACATGATCAGGTATGTTCCCTGGAAGAGTGGAAGAGGATCTTTATACCGTCATCTGAGAGTCTAGCCTCTCACCCCCTCCCTACCCCCACCCCCAGCAGTGTGAAGTACTACTAGAGGATATAGGAGGCAGAGGGCTAGTGGGAGGGAGGGCACACATCTCCATCTGGGCAGCCTTCCAGAGGCAGCCACCCATGCTGGTGTGGGACTCTGGTGATAACCAGGCTCCTGCAAGTAAGCCCAATAACCCCTTGGTTCCCCAAGATGGAGTTAGTGGAATTGCTCCATTGGTCTATGGTTATCCTGTCTGACATGAATGAATGTTCAAGTCTTCCCAGGAAAGTAATATAACAATAGATGGACAAAGGCATGCTTACTGAAGATACCCCATTGTATCTATGTTTGTTGGTGTGAGAGTCACACCCAAAATAGTCTCTGTCTAGCAGGACTGTGTGTGTACTAGCCTATAAGAGTTGACTTTTTCAAGGATTAAGTACTTCCCATGTACCAGGCTCTGTGCCCAGCAACCTTCCTCAAATTTCAAAGTAACTGATCCCATGAGAGAGTAAACCCAGAGGAGTTAAGAGTGGAAGAATCTGGATTTGCCTCCAGGCGTGACTCCAAAGCCTGCCCTCACCAGCACCTTCCCAAGCTGATCAGGTGTCTTCTGCTGGGGACTATAAAATACGATGTTGATGATATGGATCAGAAGGGGTTCACCTGCTCTTGCCAGGCTGGCCTGCTGGTTGCCTTCTGCTCTGGCTCCAGTGCAACATTCCTAACCTTTGGTTCTCCTCCCCTTCCAGGGCCAGACAATATGCCAAGCAGATATTGCTTGGACAGTGGGTGAAACAAACTCTGGCCTCCCAGGAGGTGTAGGAGGCCAAGAAGTTTGCCAGACAGGGGAGGGACCTGGGAAGAGGGTGTAACAGGCCCAAGGAGGGCTGCAATGACACTCTACTCCAAGGAGGGAGAGAGGGTGTGCCTGGGGCTGGCAGTGCTCCTGAGCTGGCTTCAGAGGCGCTTTCACCAGAAGCATTGGTGAGTCACCAGCTTCTCCCACACCCAGTCCCCTAGTAGGTGGTGCTGCTCCGTTTGTTGAATAAATGTTAGGATTCACTAGGAAAGTTAAGGACTAGTTGCAGTAGGAAGAGGGCAGAGGTCTGGGGGAACTATCCTCAGCCAAGGTCTCTAACAAAATCAGTGCACCAGGAACCGGGCAGTAGTGAAAAGCCTCCTTCTCCAGGTCATCCAGCCAGGCTCATCTTGCTACAGTAGTATCACAGCCTAAGAGTACACACCCCCTAGGGAGCGGAGACAAAAGCAGCATTTGCTGGACAGCTCCACCTGGGCAGGAGAGCCTCATCAATCTGCTCACCAACACTTTCCCCATGGTCCTTCAGTTCCCCAAGTTCCACAAGTTTCATATCCCCAGGGGCCCAGAGAGAAACTAGGAGTGGAAAAATCAGCCGTGCACGAGCGGACTCTACTAATTGCTGAGTCCCACAAACGCGCGGCCCGAGAAGGAGGCGCTCAGGGAGCTAGGGGCAGCCGCACCCACTGGGGTTGCACCACCGAAGAACCCAGCGCGGACCCAGGAAAAAGTGGCCTAGATGATGGTTGTAGCCTGGGGATCAGGAAACACTCACGTTCGCTGCCATGGTGGGCCTGGTTCGCTGTCGCCGTCTCGCTCTGTTCCGCTAGGAATTGGGCCGACGACCGGAACGCAGAATGCAGTGACCTCCTGTCTGCTACAAAGCTGCAAGACTTCGCGTGGAATCCAGGACCTGGCGGGACTCAGGACAAGAGTTACCGCCCCGCCTAAGCCTCAAGTTGTCTGCGCGTGCGCGTCTCAAGGGCTGCTGGGAAATGTAGTCCGACGTCGGACACTTTCGACACAAAATTACAAAAAAAAAAATTTCGCTGGTGCGCGTGCGCGCTGCAAGACTTCTGGGAAATGTAGTATCGGCCTATTTGGAGGGGCACAAGGGCTGTTGGTCAATGTAGTTTTCAACTGAGGAGCGGCGCTGGTGCTTAGGACGCGTGGAGGCAGGCACGCGGCGGGCAGGCCTAGAGGGGGCGGGTCCGTGCGGGCCTCAGTGCCACCCGCCAGGCTGAGGAGAGGCGAGGGAGGTCACAGTGTGAAGGTGTATCCGCTACAGCCGCGCCTGTTGCCTCTGCGAGCTGTGAGCGTTAGGAACCACCATGTCCTACTGCCGGCAGGAAGGTGAGTCGGGCGCTGCCATGGAGACCGTCCGGCGCGGGCCTTCGAGAGACACGCGGTCTAGTGGTTTCCTCAGAGCGGCTGTGGGCCCTTTAGTGGGCCTCACGCGGCAGTTTCCAGATGAGAAAGGCAAAGGCTCGGTGAGGAAGGAGGCTGGTCCAAGGTCAAGGTGAAGCCCGAACCCGGGCCTCAGAGGGCCTCATGTGGTCCTTGCCAGTGTGGAGCACGTTGTATCTGCCTGGAAATCGGGGACTGTTAGGAATTAGTCACCATTGCTCCTAGCACTCACTTCCCACGTGAGTCTGTCCCGCTCAGGCTTTTTAAGCTATCCCGGAAAATTACCACTTGGGCTTGAGTGGGTGTGCTGGCGTGCTGAAATGCCACTGGCAAGAGCACTTATTGAGCTCCTCCTGTTTACTAGGCACTCTTTTAAACTTCACGTAGCGATCTTTATATATCGGGTTCTGTTACTGTCCACGTTTTATCAGATGGTAAATTAAGACAAGTTACTCGATCCAAGACCAGAGCCCACATCAGGTCAGGAAACTGGAGCCCTCTATAAAAGGACTTCCTTTCTTCTGTCATTTCTAGTCACGTTGAGGACCGACCACTCACTTCCTCCACCTGTTGTTACCTGTAGGTAGGAACCCAGAAGAACCCAGACCAGTCTTAGAGCCTCCCAGCACTAACTAGGTCTGAGCTGCCAAACCCTCCACGACCTAGTTCCCACTCTTGTAAATTGAGAGATCAGGCATCTTTTACTCTGATATTCATGAAGCACGTGCCCAAGGCAGGAAAGAGTTGGAGGACTCTTGAGAATACAAAGCTACAGAGAGATTTGGTTCAGCCAGAATTCTAAGTTCCTTTACTCAAAAGTCTAGGGAACCTGAAGTATAAAGGAGGAAGTAATCCACCCATGGCCATACATCCAGTTAGAAGGCCCCAGTCCACACCGCATGGCCTTTTCCTCGTACCCTAGTCCACTGTAGAACCCCCTCCTTCCCAGCATCATAATTAACTAGTACTTCTCCTGAGGACTGTTTCTGTTGGTTAGCATTTGGTGTTCCTCATACAAAAGTCCCCTGACCCAAGATTCTTGTCAAGATTTTTATTTCCTCCGAGTCTAGTTGGCAGGTTGTGGTGAGTCTTTGGGTAAGGAAGCTATGCAGGTAGACATTACTACCCTCTTGATGGGTTTACAAACCTCAGGTTTTTCAGGAAGGGGATTGGTGCATGGCTGCATATGCAGCATAGAGCCTGTCTTCTGTGTTCAAAAGATATGGTGTTGTGTGTGTGTGTGTTTGGTGTGTGTGAGTTCATAGTCTTATGAAATCTCACTATCCCCAAACTCCTGGATTAAGCTCATGTCCCCACGACCTGGGATTAAAGGCACATGCACTACCGACAGTCTCTGTGAGTTCAGGCTCAGTGTAAAATTAAACAACAAGCCAGCCGGGTAATAGTGAGATCCTGTCTCAAATAACAAACCAAAAGTACATGTAAATTTAGCTGTCCATACTGGTTGTCACTTTTCATGTCTTTTTTCCACTTGCTCCTCAGTGCTCTGAGCCTTGCCATTCGCCAGTGGCTCTGTCCTCCAGCCTTTAGAGTTGAAACGAATCCTTTAAGAACCAGCCAGCTGTGAGTGGTGGTCCATTTTAAACTCCGGAAATAGGAAAGCAGAACATGATAAGCCTGTGAGTTCATAGCACCTTGTATTCCAGACAACCAGAGCTCTTTTTCAGGGGAAACCGCTGCTCAGGGAAAACAACAATAAACCCAGCCAAATGATAGTCGGTTCCTCATACTTTGTTTTCCCTAAACACTGATTTGACATTTCAAATCAAGCTCAGAGATCAGTAAGCCTAGAATACAGTGAGGGTCCAGGATTTCTAGAAGCTCCTGTCATGTTCCTTTTCTAATTGGGCAAATGGTTTTGACTTGTCACGTTATGTCCATATCTAGCTCTTCTCCAGTGTAACATTTGACCTCAGGTTGACATTCGGGAGTCCCACTGGATGAAGCCTTGGCCTTTGCTATTGGTGTTTGTTGGTGCAACATGTTTCTATATTTTACAACAGTACACAGCGCTGTCTGCTGCTCTCAGAGGACATGTTTTTATTGCAGTGTGGTATTGCAGTGGTGATGCCAACTTTGGTCTTAAGACAAGGAGGTTGACATTAAAGCCTCTTTTTGTTTTTTTTTTTTTTTTTTTTGGTTTTTTTGGAGACAGGGTTTCTCTGTGAGCCCGGGCTGTCCGGAACTCACTCTGTAGACCAGGCTGGCCTCGAACTCAGAAATCCGCCTGCCAGCCATCCAAGAACATTGACTTCTTAGAGCCACCTTTTGCCTCAGGCTTCACTTGGTCTTGAGTTCCTGATCCTGCCTCTATCTGCAGTTGGGACTGCAGGTGTGGGCTACTGTGCCTCCTTTATTTAGTGCAGGGATCAAACTTGGGCCTTTGTGAGCATACTCAGCCAGCAAACTGCAGGCTGAACAGTGGCCCCAGTCCTGTTTAAACTATCCTAGCCCCAGATGGAATCCTAACCCTGGGATCTCCCCACCCCTTTCTGTAGACAATCCCTACCCCAGCCAGTTCTCCACTTGATACATGTATATTATAGTCAGCTCTGACTCGCTTTCCCCCTCAAGTTCTGATACAAACAGGAAGTATTGAAGGTTTATGGGCACTGGGCGGTGGTGGCGCACGCCTTTAATCCCAGCACTTGGGAGGCAGAAGCAGGCGGATTTCTGAGTTCAGGCCAGCCTGGTCTACAGAGTGAGTTCCAGGACAGCCAGGGCTATACAGAGAAACCCTGTCTCGAAAAATCAAAAAAAAAAAAAGAAAGAAAGTTTATGGACATAATAGTTATTTTCCTTTTTAAAAAAGATGGGGTTTTTTTGGATATAAATGTTTTGCTTGACTGTATATATGTGCATCAGTTGTGTGCCTGGTGAGGTGGTCACAAGAGATGGGATCCCATAGAACTGCTCTCAATCACTGAGCCATCTCTCTAGCCCAATACCAAACTTCTATGTTTCTATTTGTAGTCAGGTTCTCACTATGGAGTCTTGTCTAGACTAGAACTCATCATTGTAGACCAGGCTGTCTTGAATTCATAGAGACCCACCTACCCAGCTTCAGATATCAAACTCTTAATCCTTAGTACCTGAATTTGGGTCCTAGCACCCATGTCAGGAGCTGCACCCTCACACACAGCATGCACATAAATCACATAAATAAAAATCTTAAAAAACAAAAACCCTTACTTCAAGCCTGTTGTGGTGGTTCACACCTATAATCCTATCAACTCAAGAGGCCAAGACAAGATCATAGTTTTAGGCCAGCCTGGGTTACATAGGAAACCCTGTCTCAACGAGTAAGTCAGCATTGATTTTTTTTTTTTTTTTTTTAAATCCCTTCTTGCATCTGCTCTTATTTTTCATTTTACTGTGCTGGAGACGGAACCTAGGGCACATACTAGCCCACAGCCACATCCCAGCCTCCTGGCATATACTTTTAAACATTCCAGAAAGCACAGGCCTAGTGGGACCAGGATGGCAGTACACAGTATTTTTAAAGGGACACAGTTAGGATCCTTCAAAGCACAGGTCACACCCTTGCTCTGGCCTTACTATTTGCTTAGGTTTGTTTCTTAGCACCTGTGGGCTTCTGTTTCCCCTTTTAAGAAAGGAAATTAGAGAAGAGCTGCCTCTTCGTGGGTGTGAGGGTAACAACTCACAGATCAGAGTAAAGAGGTCCTAAACTCCTTCATCCCAACCTGACTGGGTGTCAGTGTCCAGGAGCCAAGAAGCCATGTGGGTATGCCATAGGGTTTTCGCTTTATTGGGTGAGGTCTGGCCTCTGCATATATCACCTACTGCCCCAGGTATTTAAAAAACTTGTCCAGGTTTGTCCCTTTCTCTTTGGGTCTATGCTTAGCCCAGGTCACAACTGTCATGGCTGAGCTGAGAGCTTCAGGTCTGCCGATTTGCTTAAAACTCAACAGTTATGCAAAATGCTTTTGGGGGTTCTGGAAACTGGCCAGAGTCTCCAGGTCATAGTCAGTAGAATTACTCTACTGGTTACAGCCCGATGGTTTTCCATATGGTCCACCAAATACTTTCTTTATCTGTAAGAGGAGTAAGTAATCTGGCATACTGTTGGGTGCTGAGACCCAAACTGTCTCTGTGCAGAGAGTCCAGGTTGGATCACTGGGGATAGTCCTATGTACTGAGACCTACCTATTGCTACTGTCCACCAGTGCATGAAACCTAACTGTCCTTTTCACTGAGGAAGCCTCTTAGACATATCCCCTCACTTCCTTCTCCAGGCTCTTCCTTGGGTATTCCAGTCTAAGCATAGGCCCAACACTTTGTCTTACTTTTCTATCACATGCCTGGACCTGACCTTTCCGAAATGTGGGTGGAGGAGTGGACACAGTGCTTGCAGCTTTCAAAGGGTCACCTGTCTACATCCTGACCTCAGCTTTCACAGAAGCATCTTCACTCAGGGTGGGTTTACTCAGACCTGAAAACGTCTTCCAGTGTGCCCTCTGGATGAGGGTCAAGTGATCCCAGGTGCCCTGGGGTCGGGGTGAGCTGTCAGAAGGCTCAGGGAAGACATTGACCTTTGCCTCTTCCTCCTCAGCTTGGGCTGGGATTGGTGGGTCTCTCTTTATTGCTATGCTCAGATGTCAGTCATGTTCTGTGCTGGGGAGGACAGTGTGGGTACTGAGGGACTTTGGAGGTTCCAGCCCCTGTGAGTCACCACCGTACACAGAGGGCACTGCTGTTCCTCTCAGGAGTGGTGGGTGAGGGAGTGGCTGCCACAGGGATCTAGAATTGAATCAGTCTAAGTCTTCCTCAAGTGACCACCATGGAAACACATGAGCCCCTGTGCATTGTGGGTGCTGAGGAAAGGTTGGGTGCCAAATATAGCTGTATAACTATAACATGGAGGCTTCTAAAATAGTTTAAAGCTTAGGCAGTTCGCCATGCTAGCTTATTTAACTTAACAACCCAACTAGCTTGCCCACTACTATACCTTTCTCTGCTGTGTGTCCACTATAGAATCTTCCTCTTCTGCTTTCTTCTCCCAGCATCCCTCTCTTTCTCAGAAGTTTCACCCCCTGCTTCTTGCTGTTGGCCCTCAGCTCATTACAACCAGTCAACATGAGACAACCTCTGATACAATTCTAGATTGCCTCTAGGCATAGCGGATGTCTGACCTTCAAGTATCTGAGCAGTGTGGAAGGAAGGACAAGTATTCACAAATACAAGGCTGGTGGTGGGCCATAGAAAGGGCAATACCAATATTATGTCAACAGAACAACAACAAACAAAACCCGGTTACCCCAACACCCAACACCTGAGTGCTGTTCTCATTCTAGCTGTCTCTCCTCAGTGGCTGCTGGGCCGTTTAGTCAGTGATGGGGGAAGGACGCAGGGAACCATCTTCAGGTTGGCTGTTCTGTGTTTTACTTTCCCCCAATGAATCTGTTTTCCTTTGCTCCAAATCCTAGGGAAGGATCAGATCATATTTGTGACCAAAGAAGACCATGAAACTCCTAGCAGTGCAGAGCTGGTGGCCGATGACCCCAATGATCCCTATGAGGAGCATGGTGAGAGACAAGGGACCCACAGGCGCACCCTGGGGAGGCTTGGTATTGAACACTGCTTTCCCAAGTTGTTTATCTCCCTTGGCCATGGACAACTGTCCAGCTCTGTGATTGCTTTTCTCCCTCCTAAGGGATGGGATTGTGCCAAGCTAGCAGGCAATACTTTCTTCTTACTAAAATATTGTCTCTTTTCTTCTGTGTGTGGTTATGTAATGAGGTGGACTAAGAGTGCCGTGGCGACGGGTTCTGTCTGGTCTGGATTCCTGGAAGTGAGGACTGGCAAGGATCTCAGCTATGTCAGGTTATTGGGGTGAGCCTAGGGTAGGTGTATGTGGCATTCCAAGTTCACAGTGTCAACAAGACTCAATTCAGGCCTCGAACAAGTGCCTCAGGTGAAAATTGCTGCTGAGTGAAATTGAGGAGCTTAAAGTAGGCAGCCCTGAGGGACCGGTTTGTGGTTAGAGCTTTTCAGACCTGATCTAAAGCAGACGCTTGTTCCTAGGTGGGACCCTTCCTCTGTTTAACTACTGCTACGCTAAGGGTGAATATCTAGTAGCATCTTGTTGGGGGAGTATGGCAAGTCAGATGTCAGAGTGTTAGTGTTATGAAAGTGACAGCTGTAGCTGACCCCAAGTCAGCCTTAATGAAGAAGAATCAACTCTTGTCAGTTCTAGTCCTTTGTTTACCTTGAGTTCCCATTAGCTGCACATATGTTACATATGTTCTGGAGGTGTGAGCAGACAGTGTTTATGTGCACTTCCATCTTGTGGATGTGTGTGTTATATGTCCCAATTCACAGTGTTATTATTATTTTAAAATTATTTTATGTGTATGAATATTTTGCTTGCACATGCATTAAGTGCTTGCCAGGGTCAGAAATGGGTGTTAGATTCCCCTGGGACTGGAGTTACAGATGGTTGTGAGCCATCATATCAGTACTGGAAATGGAACCTTGGTTCTCTACAAGAGTACTTGGGCATTCAAGGCCAGCCAGTCTGGACTACCAAGCAGGTTCCAGTACAGCCAGGACCCTGTCTCAAAAAGTAGCTCAGGCTGGGGTCACAGTGTGTTCCACCACAGCTACCATCTAGGCTTTTTAAATGTTAATCTTAACTTCTTTGAAAGCTGTTCTGTGGGTTAGCATGCTAAAACCTACAGTGCTAACATTTTATTGCGTCTCTGAGAGGTTTCAAGTAGCTGAGTAGTATTGGGGCTCTGGGGATCTGATGGTCCTGCTGCTGGCCTGTCTTGGCCTCTGAACCAGAAACCTGCAGATAGTGTCAGAGAAATGATTACAGGTACTTACTCTGGAGGTGTGGTGTTGGTGATGAGCTTCCTGCTCAGGGCACCACTACATTTGTAAATAAGGAACAGTTGGGACAGATTTGCTGATCAGTGCAGCTTTCAGAGCTGGAGTTAAGAGACAGGATTAAACCAAGGACTTTGGACACCTGCTCTACAGTCTCTCCCATACTTGCTACTGGAGTAAAGGATCATGTGGCATTTCAGTGGGCTTTATATAGACCTTTTTCCTTTTTTATAGTGCTGAGACTCAACACTGGAGGCAGGTGCTCAGTGGAAGTCAGTGTAGTGTTTACCTATCTATAGCTTGACTTCCCAGCTCATTCATGATAAATCACTTAACTTAAAATTTTGATTTATTTTTTTACAGGTTGGGGATGGAACCAAGGGTCTCGTGAATGCCAGGCTCTGCTCTACCTGTGCTGTACCCCAACCCTAATGTTTGATTTTTTTTTTTATAGGAAGAATACAGCCCTACTAGTCTAACAGCACTTGCTTTGCACTGTACAGCAACTTTTAAGATCTTTTCACATCCATAAGTTTGCACTAGTCTCTAGGCTGTATTAACAGAAAATATGGTGAGGGACTTGGGATGGAGCAGGACCTGGGGGATTAGTACTTGGCTTAGGAGATTCCTGGTATCTAAGTCTCAGAGTTCAGATTCTAGGTCTGGGAGGTGGCTTAGAAAATAGACCAGAGTACACATCGAGGTCACAGGGGATACCTCCACACAATAAGGACAAACAGGTTTTGCATATTCAAGATCATAGAGAACACCTCTCATCCTTCCCTTTCAATCTTTCTGTTCCAGGGTTGATACTGCCTAATGGAGATATTAACTGGAATTGCCCATGTCTTGGAGGAATGGCCAGCGGCCCTTGTGGGGAGCAGTTCAAGTCTGCCTTTTCCTGCTTCCACTACAGCACAGAGGATATCAAGGGATCAGACTGTATAGACCAGTTCCGGGCCATGCAAGAGTGCATGCAGAAATACCCAGACCTCTATCCCCAAGATGAGGAGGAGGAAGAGGAGGCAAAGCCAGAGCAGGTGGAGGAGACAGCTGACACTAAGGTCTCTGCAGCCAAAGAGCAGGAGGCAAGCTCCTGAAGACCACAGGCCCTGGCTGCCACTCACCATGGGACTTTATATACAATGCCTTTTTGTCACCTCTGTGAAAGTTCTTTCCCTCTGTGCACTGTAATATGCAAAATAACTTATTTTAATGATCAGGGGTCTTGGCCATATACACTGAAGAAAAGGGGGTTTGTGCACCTGTGTCCTGCATAATCCTGTTCTTAAATGTTAGGCCACTCCTAGATGTACTACTCTGTGATTGTCCTGGATTTTGCCACTTTGAAATAATGTGCTGAGGCTTCTCAGCAACCAAGAGTTGTTACTCAGGAAAGTTTATCGTGAGAAAGCTGATCTATTCTGATCCATTGTATCCCTTTTGGTAGGTTTTATACCTCTTTGGGAAATTAAGTAAATAGATGCCAAAACTCCTTTAAGTGTGGGTCCATTCCTACTGGAAGAGGCTGGTGGTCAGGTGCTTGCTAGAGTGCATGGGGCTGCTGCCTTGTTCCTGACAGCTGTGTTTCTGTGTTTGCAGTCCAGGCTCCAGTGCCTACAGTTGCAGGGTGGGATTGGACCCTGTGACTCCCAGTCCTTCCTAAGTGAAAGGAGAGGTGGGGTTTGTAGTTTCTTGTTTTGCTGTTCTGAGAGCCCGGGTTTGGGGCCCATGTTCACTCAGTTGTGATATTGAGGTGGGGACCTATCTGCTTCCAGAGCAGAAGCCAACAGAGGAATGTCTGAATGAAGTAACTCAATTAAAAAGAAACAATTTCTATCTGATTTTGAATGGCTTTTTTTTCCCCTTTAACTAGTTAGAAAGTTGTTAGCTTTCTTGTGCTGGTGGAGATTGAACATGTATGAGGACTTATGTGGCAGGCAGGAAGATGGCTGTGAAGCCACATCCCAGCCTTTTGTAATTTTGAGACAAGGTTGTCCTTGATCTTCCTGCATTAGGTTCCCAAATAACAGGCCAAGTATGAGGTCTGTTTGTGTTTTTTTTGTTTTTTTTATTTTAATTTTTTAAGGTTTCTTTTTTATGTATGTGAGTAGAGTCACTCTCTTCAGACACACCAGAAGAGGGTATCAGGTCCCATTACAGGTAGTTGTGAGCTGTTGTGGGAGGTATTTGAAAAAGCGGGGTGCTCCTGGCCATCATGTTCCCGCTCTTAAGTTCCCACACTAACAGCAGCTGGCCAGAAGTGCCTGCCCTGAACCCGATCAGCCCTGTGGCGTCCAGCCCCCAAAACCTAGGGAATCTCCGCACCCTCATAGTGCTTGGCTCAACCCAGACCCAGTAGGCTCTTAAGGCTTAAAGATTAACCCAATAGATTTATATATCAACAGATACTGAATACACAAGATACCCACACAATCAGAATTGTTAACCCAATTATCTAACCTTTATATGAATAACTGCTAGAGACACTAGGGTACTATCTTCTGTCATCTTGCCTCCCCTCCTCTCTCCTTCCTTCCTCTTCCTCTCTCTCCTTCTCCCCAAACTTTTTCCCTTCTACTGTCCAATCACTGGCTGTAGCTTTTAGCTTACAAATTAAGGTGGGCAGAAGATTCACAAGAAGTCACTTGTATACTGATTCATTCTGTAGCCCCTCCCAGGAAGGCGGAATTAGCATCAAAATACAAGACCAGGATTACCCACAACAGTGAGCCACCAAGTGGTTGCTGGGAATTGGACTCTTAACCTGAGCCATCTCTCCAGCCATGAATATTTTTATATAAATAAAAAAAAAAAATAGGAAAAATTCAATTATATTGAAAGCCCTCTTCAGAAATACTAGTAAAACCAGTTTGATGGTGGCAAATGCCTCAATCTCAGAGGAGTCAGGTAGGTGGATCTCTTGAGACTACAAGGTCAGCTTGATCTATCTAGTGAGTTTGAAGACAGCCAAGGCTACATAGTGATACAAATTCTCAAAAAATAAAACCAAACCAGGTTAAGTCTTTAAAGGTGTTGAGTGCAGAGCAAGCTCCTCTTTCTTCTAAACACTCCTACAGATAAGGCAATTGAATATGGGCAGGGTAGATTGTTCTCTTTAAGACGAGGCATCTCCAGATCCCTTGACTTGAAGTAACTGCCTTAATTCTTGGGCTGTGCTGTGCTGTGCTGTGCTGTGCTGTGCTGTGCTGTGCTGTGCTGTGCTGTGCTGTGCTGTGCTGTGCTGTGCTGAAGCCTCAGATGTTCTGAGTGCATTAATTGCTGTTATGTAAAGGTAACCTTGAAGCAATAAGGAGATTCTTGCAAGATCTGCTGCTGGGGGCTCCCAGGCTTCAACAGAGTCATCTCCAAGTTTGACCAGCTCCCCATAAACTCTAGAGCTACTTTTGGCAGGACTCAAGTGAGTTGAGTCTGGGTTTTTGGATTGAGGCTTCAGTTCATCCTTGGTTTTCAATTCCTTGCCTTGTGGACCTTAACTTAGAGCAAGCAAAAATAAGAAGGAAAGCACTGCCCTTTTGTAATTTAAACTTGAAACCAAGGGACACTCACCAAGCTACCCCACAGACCCCCAGTCAGTGGCATGGCTTCCCCTACTGCCATAGCTCTTTGTGAGAAGTGGCCCAGCCCATACTTCATCCTGAGTACCAGGATGCTACCATACCACACTGGGACAGGTGCCACTACTGTAAAACTCGAGAGCATAGAACTTTGTGAAGTTAGGACTGCTGAGATAACTCAGTGGTTAAGAGCATTTGCTCTTGCAGAGGACTCAGGTTCAGTTCCCAGCACCCATGCCTGTAACTCCAAATCTTGAGGGATCTGATGCCCTATTCTGGCCTCTTTGGGCACTTCATGCAAACAGCACACATATGTGCAGGCACTCATACCTAAAAATAAAGATTTATATGTAAATGAGTGTTTTGTCTGTATGTATAACTGCACCATGTGTATGCCTGGTGCCTACAGAGGACAGCAAAGGTGTCAGATACCCTGGAACTGTAGTTAGACAGTTGTGAGCTGCCATGGGGGTTCTAGAAATCAAACCTGGGTCCTCTTAACTACTGAACTATCTGGCTTCCAAAACAAAGATAATAATTTTAAATTATGCAAGTGTTTAGAGAGCTCAAAACCATGGATGGAGCTGACCAAATTTGAGAGTTGTCACAATGGCACAATGCACAATGCACTGGATGCAACTTCACACGTGGAACAATAAGACAGAAAAAAACATGCTTTTGGGTAAAATTTTGGTCATAAGATATTATTGATGTATAGACTTGCCTGGTATTATTCATGTATGGGTTCAAGAAACCTGAATGCCCATATAGAGAGTGACACATGGCATCTGCCAGGGTAGCTAGGCAGGAGCAGTGCACAACATCTAAAAGCAAAAAGGAATGATGGATATTACACTGTACTGATAAGACTATAAATAATTATCTGTAATTATGTGTGTGTGCACGAGTGTGCATTACCTGTGGAAGCCAGAAGAGAGTGTTGGATCCCCTGGAGCTGGAGTTATTAACAAGAGATTGTAGGCCATTTGACATAGGTGCTAGGAAAAGCAGTACATGATCGTAACCACTAAGCCAACTCTCCAGCCCCAATAATTCACATTTAAACTGCCATCTGTTCTCATAAGCAGAAAACAATAGATGAGAACAACTGACAGATAAGTGTAGAGTTGATTATAAGGAGAGTTGAGTCAAGGGCCACTCAGTGTGAGACAGCTGCTTACAGCAATGTTCTGTTATTCAGTGATGATGACCAGCACCCAGTGTCCACCACATAGGTATTCTTTTTTATTGTTGTTGTTTTGAAATGTGGTCTTTCTATGGAGCCCAGGGAGGCCTGAACTCAGTATGTAGCCCACAGGACTTCCTCAAACTTGCCACAATTCTGCCTCAAGTGCTAGGATTATTAACTATGCCTAGAAAGGCTTTTGAACAGAGCACTGGAGGAAGGATTGGTTTTGGCTTACAGTTTGAGGGGAAACAGTCTGTCATGTCAAAGAAGGTATTATGCCAGGCACATGAGACAGTGGGTCACACTTCCAGCCAGTGAGACTCCATGTCCTAGGGGTCTACAGCCTTCCATAATAGCACCATTGGCTGGGAACAAAAGTTTGAACCAAAGTTCAAACACAAGCCTATGCCAACATTTCACATTCAAAAAAAAAAAAAAAAAATCCACAAGCTGGAATATCTTATCCAATGTGAGCAGACTGCTTTAGGAAAATAGGCCAATAGGGGGCCCTGGAAAACTAGTCATGTTCCTTATATCAAGTTTCTTGGTCTTGTAAGTAAAGAATGCCAATTTCCAACAGCCCCAGGAATCTTCTATCATGAGGTCCTCAGAAAACTCATCCAAGTTTCTACAAGTCCACTTGGATGGAGTCTTCCCTTGAGAGTCTTACAACTTCCAGCATGGCTGGGTTTTTTGTTTGTTTGTTTTAAAGTCTGGGTAGGGGCTGGAGAAATGCTCAGTGGTTAAAATATATATTGCTCTTGCAGAGGACTTGAGTTCTGATTTGGGTCCCAGCACCTATGACACTCAGCTGGAAATCACTTGTCACTCTCGTGCTAGCTTCAGGAGATCCAACATCCTCCTCTGACCTCAGTGAGCAACTGCATACATGTGCATATACTCACACACATACACACAATTAAAATAAGTCATAAGTCCTTTTTATTTTTATTTTTTTGAGATAGGGTCTCATTAGTCTGTCCTGGAACTCTATGTAGACCTGGCTGACTTGGAACTTACAGAGAACTGCCTCTGCCTCTGCTCATGGTGAAATGGGAGCAAATTGTTTAAGTTATTTATTTACATCCCAAGCGAAGCTTCCTCTCCCTCCTATCCTCCCAGTCCCTTCCTCTCACCTCACCTCCCCACATCCACACCCTCCTTCCCTTCTATTCAGAAAAGGGGAGGCCTCCCATGAATATCAAACCAGCCTTGGTATATCAAGCTGCAGTAAGAAACTACACATCTGTTGAGGCTAGACAAGGCAGCCCAGTTAGGGAAGGGAATCCAAAGGCAGGCATTGTAGTCAGAGACAGCCCTGCTTCCACTTTAGGAGCATGTGAAGACCCAGCTGCATACCTGTTACATATGTGCAGGGGGCCTCATCCCATGCTCTCTGGTTGGCAGTTCAGTCTCTGCAAGCACCTATTGGCCCAAGTTAGTTGATTGTGTAGGTTTTCTTGTGGTGTCCTTGACCCTTCTGGCTCCTTCAATCCTTTCTCTATCTCTTCCACAGGATTCCCCAAGTTCCACTTAATGTCTGGCTGTGGGTCTCTGCATCTGTTTCCATCAGTTGCTGGGTGAAGCTTTCTCTGATGATAGTTATGTTAGACTCCTGTCTGTATATATAGCAAAAATATCATTAATAGTGTCATGGGTGGACTCCCTCTCATGGCATGGGTCTCAAGTTGAGCCAGTCATTGGTTTGGCGCTTCCCTACTCCTGCACACCTTGTAGGCCGGACAAACTGTGGGGTCTTAGGCTTTGTGCTGGGGCCCAGTCCCCTCCATTGGAAAGTCTTGCCTGGTTATAGGAACAGTTGATTAAGGCTCCATATCCCCCATTGCTAGGTGTCTTAGCTAGGGTCACTATATTATTTTAAATTATATATATTATAAATATCACATGATATATAGTATATGGTAACATTTGTTATAAAAATAATAAAAAATAAAATAACAATTTAAAATAGCTGCAATTTCAAGGTAACAACTTAACTTTCTTTTTCAGCTTTCCTTGAGTAATAAATGTGCTCATTGATATAGGTTAAGTAGGCCACTCAAAGGAAAGGAGAGGAGAGGAGAGGGAGGGGAGGGGATGGGAGAGGAGAGGAGGAGACAGAGGAGAGGGAAGAGGAGACAGAGGAGAGGGAGGGAGGGGAGGGAGGAGAGGGGGAGGGGAGGGAGGGGAGAAGAGAGGGGAGGGGGGGAGGGGAGGAGGGGGATGGGGGAGGGAGGGGAGGGGAGGAGGGGAGGGGGGGGAGGGTGAGGAGAGAGAGGGGAGGGGAGGAGGGGAGGGGAGAGGAGGGGGAGAGGGGAGGGGAGGGGAGGGAAGGAAACACACACAAAATATAGCAGGCATGCGACTTTCTTCAGCATTGGGAACCAGGATGAGAATGAATGCATTTAACACAAGTTACAAAATACTGCAGACAAATGACTAAATTCCTTCAAATGTATTTGTTACCATTTCCAACCTAGCATGAAGAAATCACTCCATGCTTGTAAAAGGTTTCTAACATTCCCTCTTTATCATACAGACTTAACACTTCCTTCACTCTGGAGTTGTCATCTAGTTCCAACCACAGTAGTACAATGGGGACTCCCTAATGTACATTGTGTTTCCCACTTCCCTTTTTTGACATAACTTCTCTCCCTAGGCAGGCTTCTGTGCTTGGGGATTCTATATTACAGACCACTCCATGGCAGACTTGGCATCCTGAGACTTAGCAGAAGTGGGTTACTGGGTGGGGTGTGGAGCAAAGTGTGATTGCCTCCTCAAGCAGCCACCTTGAGCACCAATGGTTCCTACCACCATGTCTCCACTTTCCCTTAAAGCACAAGGCAAAGGAATCTCTTCCTTTTCTAAGTTGCTTCTTTTCAGGTCTTTGCTCACAATGATGAGAAACCTAATATAGTCCAGTTGACAGGAAAATGTGAAACCCACTGTGGAGTGTGCCTCTGTAGGGTGTGCCTAACTGGGATTGGTCTGTTTCTTGCTCTGATATTACATGGAGCCATTGTGAGAACTGTGAGGTCCCTGTTCTAAGAAGCAAGGGCTGCTGCTGGGTTTTTACAGTTCACACAGCTGTTAGTTGGAAGGCTGTGGACTTGGACATTGGCGATTTGTTGGACTTGACACTGATGCTCTTTTGGGTAGTGAGTTTGTTTCCTGGCTTGTTGGTTTGGGTTTAAGGGTTTAGGGCTCAGTAGATAGATAGGTAATGGAGGGTTTTTTGTTAATTTTTTACATTTGTTTATTTTGGTGTCTGTTCTTGCATATACGACAGCATGCATGTGGAGGCAGGAGGACAGCTTGTAAAAGTCAGTTCTCTCCTTTCACTGTGGGTTCCAGGGATGGATCTTTACAGTCTGAGCCACCTGGCCAGCCCTATGTAGGTTTTTGCATAATACATGCAAAATACTCTCTAGTTCCGTCTGAAAATGACAGTTGTTCTTTATGGCTAAATGTCATTCTTGTCCTGATTCCATTGCTTCTCTCTTTCCCATCTCTGTTTTTCTCTCTCTTTCTGTCTCTCACTCTGTGCTGTGTGTGTGTGTGTTGTGTGTGTGTGTGTGTATTATCAATTCTTGTGTGTTGCAACATCCTTATTCTTGGATTAGTTGGTGAACTCATCTTGGTCATACAGTATGGCCTACTTAATGTGTTATTGAATTTGGTGTAAGTATTAAGTATTCTTATAAAGGATTTTCACATCTACATTTGTCCTGGACATTGGCTTATAATTTCCCCTTTGTGTCTCCATCTGGCTTTGACTGTCAGGTCATCCTGGCTGTGTGGGGTGAGCTCTTTCCATTTTTGCTTTAGCGAATAGTTGGGTGTTGGTGTGGTCCTTCTGTAAAAGGTCTTCAGATTCCTCAGTGAATCCATCTGACCTGGGGTTTTCTTTTCTGGGAGATTGTTTAATCACTATTGATCTTGTTGCTTGTACATGATATGGTGTTTTCTCTTGGTTTGAAGTTGGTGGACCATGTGTGTCTAGAAACTTAGCCTTTTCTTCTAGACTTTTCCAGTTCACTGGAATGTAGGTTTTCAGAATAGTCCCACATATGTTCTGGTTGTCTGAAGTATTGAGTATAATACTGTAGCCTTTCTTGTCTCTCATTTAACTCACATTCTCTGTGAGCTGGGGTCAGGCTTTCAGCTCTTCTCTCAGTTAACTCTCCAGCTCACCAATCCTTCACTTCCTTTATGTCCTGTATCATTCATCCCTCCTGCTCTGTTCTGTTTCTCCTTTTTTCTTTTTCACTCTATTGCTTTGGCCTTGGTTTTCTCGGTTTTCTGTGGCCTTGAGGAGCATAATTGAGTTGTCTCTTTGAGATGTGTTTCTTTTAGGATAACTGTTTGCCAGGCACACAGTGGGTACAGTGGGCTGGGTGGTAGGTAGCAAGAGCACTGTCCACTCTGCCTTCCTGAAGTGGAAATTAGGGCCACATTTCTCTCTGAGAAACTAATTTCAATTATTTTAATTTTTAATGTAGCATTGTTAATTGCTGTGATAATGGTGATGTTGGACCTCAAGGTTATGGTTCCTAAAGAGACACCCCTCAGAAATAGTTACAGGATCTTGAACACCATTTACCAAGGCAGCTTTGGCAAAATGAAGCTTGCCTGCCACCTCCTCACCCAGACTCAAGTGGCCTTGAAAGTCCTGCCAGAGAACTCCTACATTTTCGTGTCAGAAACTGACATCATGAAATTCTTCAATTATTCCAATATCATCTAACTGTATCAGATAATCAACACTACTGTCAACACCTACCTTGTAATGGAGCATATGATTGGGGGGGGGGTTTGTTGGACAGGACACAGGAGGATTTTCAGGAGGAGGAAGCCCACCAATTTTTCCAGAAGATTGGGCATGCTGTGCATTAAAGTCATTCAAAAGATATGGTGCACAGAGACCTGAAGCCAGAAGATATCCTGGTGGATGGCAAGGGCAACATCAAACTCAATGACTTTGGGTTTGGTGTTCAGGTGAGCCCTGGGAAGAAGTTGCCCTTTTTTCTTTTGCAGCCTCTCATTTTGTGTCCCAGAGCTCCTGCAGGGAAAAGACTGTGATGTGCCCTCAGCTGCCATGTGGAGCTGGGAGGCCTCCTCTACTTTGTGACCATTGGCTGCTTCCCTTTTCAAGCACTTACCAATCTTGGTATAAAGTAGAAGATCCTGTGTGGGAAATACTACAGCCCATCTAATCTTTCTGCAAATGTGCTAAAGGTAATCAATCGGCCAGTTACTCACTCTGGACTTCAGCAAGAGGGCCATTAGGTACTGCATCGTGCACTGCCCATGACTCTTGCAAGATGAGGAGCAGTTCCTTGAGTTTTCCTTGGAGGTGTTCCTCAGTCTCCCAAACCCCACCATCATGATCATCATGGCTGATTTAGGGTATGATTCATATGAGATCCTGGAATCTTTAAAAGCACAAACCTTCAAAGAAGCAATGGCTACATATTTGATATTACAACACAAGGCCCCTGGGAGAATAGCCAGGAGAACCAAGTGAAGCCTGTGCAGCCAGGTGTTACACCTTGTAAGAACTCTGGAGATATTTCTACCTTCCCTCTACCCTCTGAAGGGGAGAGACAGTGAGCCTGCCCTTCACAACTTCCCCTATAAATATCAGCTTCTTGATGATAAACAGTTAAGGATGGTCAGGAGGGTTATTACGTCTTCTGTTCTCCAGTGCTCCCTGCCGAAGAGGATCATCTCTTATTTCAGGGCAGCCTGCCATCATGGTCATGAGGCTACCCTCTGCGCTACTCCAAGGGTAGCTGTGAAGCTGAGTCAGAGAGTCATGTGGGCTTTCAGGACACACAACCAGAAAACAACTCACTTCCCAGGGAGAAAACTTCAGGCTCTGACCACCAAATGTGCTTGTACAACAGACAACATCTCCTGCTGTGGGGATCTATCACCAGAACCAGTGTCCTTGTCCAGGGACCAGCCCAAGAATGTGATGATGATACATGGATTCACAGATACTGCCCAGTCTGGAAGAGGGTGAGGACAGGGTTGAACTATGCAACAAAATGGTGCTGCTGTGTTATCTGTCCAGAGGAAAAAGTCAGGTCTCTAGCATCAAAGTGGTTCCAGTCAAAGGGGAGGAGAGTGGCAAGACACCCAAAGCCAGGAGGTGAGGCAGAGATGTATTTGTACATTGACCTCATATGCACTGTACTTTTCAACTGACATCAGATACTATTCACCTGCATGGGGTGTGTGACTTTATTGTGTCTGTCACCTCAAGAGGACAAGTCCTCAGGACTCACTATGTGGAACTTGGAGCACATGTAGATAGCAAAGGGTAGTGTTTAGGGCTGGGTCGGAGTTGGAGGCAGTGAGAAATGGTGGTAAAGGAGACAAAGGTCCAGACCCAAGGAATCAGTTGGGCAGCTGTCACACAGTGAGGAGTAAGCTCTCTGGGTCTCAAAGTCACTAAGGGATTCTCTCTCATTTTCTCTGCTTTTAAGTGGTGAGAGGCACTTCAAATATGATGAACTGAAGGTTGAATCCAGCCTGGCAAGGATTGAGATCACCTCAGCAGTGTGCTAGGCTGGGAGTGCAGGCTGCTGTGTGCCCAGGTGTACAACCCTGAGGTCACTGAGACAGACTGTGCAGGTAAGTCCCAGTTAGTATAATATGTCCTGACCCCAGCCTTTTACAGCATTCAGTGTGTGGGACATTGTGCTTCTTGGGGCTGAAAAGGTTGGGTCCTCCTGGCAGAAGGTTAGCCTGCCTTGTCCTGCCCTCACCTGTTTGTCTATCCTTCTATTCAAGTTTCTGGGCTTAGGGTGGGTAGTCTTCAGTAAACAATCTCTCACCCGAAGTGGAAATTTCTGGTTTCTTAACAAGTCAGTTGTGTCACGGTGATGTTTTTCTGGAAGCAGTCTTGTGAGAGGGCATGCGATGTTTTGCTGAGAAAAAAACACTTGAAAGGGCCAATGATGTTTAGGAAGAATATAAATAGCACCCCACAAACAGTGAGAGGATGCTCTTGCATTGCTACACCTTGCAATGCTTTGCTTCTTCACTGGTCTTTGTAATTGGTCTTCACCGGTCTTTGCTTTGTAGTGAAAATGCACCAAAGGTATTCCAGCTAATTCTGGCTGCTTCCACTGACTCCTGCTGATTTGGTGGAGCCTTGCTGTTTCTGCTGGATCATACTGCTGCTACTGATTCATGTTTGCTGTTTGTTATTGAACTGGACTGCTGACAATGAAGAGTGGAATCTCCCCAAGGAACTACTTTTAAACAGGTCCACGAACACCCTTTTCCTATTAACCTTCTTTTTTCCCTACTGCTGGTCGTGGGTTAGAAGAGAGATTGAAGTGTTTAATAACCCTAAATAATGTAGGTTTTGAAAAAATTAAGCCTACAGTCACCTCCAGATAACTACAGGTCAGGCTAGTCTGCTTGTGGTAAGGCTGAGTTATGAGAATGAGACTTGCAAGGCCCAGCAGCAGACATGTGGGATTCCTTTGTAGGACAGCCAACTGCTATTCTGTCTTCAAAGTAGAATGCATGCGGGTGAGTCCTGGGAACCAATGTAGCACAAAGCTTGGGAAAGACTCATCTGGACACTGGAGTACTTGTGTTCCCTCTCCCAGTGCTCCCCTCCCCATCTACCTCCTGTGTCTCTGTTTTTGCTCCATTTGGAGCCTTCCATTAACCTGGTCACACTGGGATCCCAGTTCCCATGGCTAGAACCAACAGCTGCAGCATCTCACAGTGACCAAGAGACAGATGTTTGAGACCACTTATGGTGGCTGTTCTAGATCAACCTGACTGTGAGAGGGAGAAGCCAGATCAATTTACAGGGAGAACCTTTTCCAAGGCCCCGCTGAGATATTAGACCTAGCCCCTGAAGCTACAACCAAAATTCAGGGCACCTCCATGGGACAGGCTGCCTGAGGACACTGGTCAGTTGAAGGAGTAGAGCTGAGTGTTTGAGGTGGGACACTGGTTGTGGACAAGCAGGATCCGAGTGAAGACCCTGAACAAGCAAGGTCTGGAGAGGCTTGTGGTATGGCCAGCCAGTGCAGAGAAGAGAGTGTTCCTGATAGAGGCCCAGCTATGCCTGAGAATCTGCTCTGGGAGCAGAGCAACAGCACATAGCAGCAGAAGGAGGAATAGACAGATGGCCTCATCCTGGTGTGGAGTCTCTGTGCCTCCTCTGCCTCCTGCCTGAGCCTCCTCAGGCAGTTCTGTGTCTTTGTATCCCACAGCCTGCTTCCTCCAGACCTGAGTGGTGTCCTCTCTTCCTATCCCATGCTCCTGTCATTGCTCAGAGGTCTCAGGTGGATTCTTGTCCTTGATGTTATAGTCACATCAGCAGTTAGAGAACATCTACTAAGGTTCTCGAAAAGTGAAGTTGGAGTAAAAGTCAACCATGGCCTCAGCTATTGCTCGCAGGCTCCTGGGAACAGTCTGGAGGAATGTAGGATTTAGAAAGAGGGTAATGGTTGGGGAATAACTGACGTTGGTGACTTAACACTCAGGTGACGAACTCTAGATGACATTCCTTTCTTCAGTGCTCCTTCTCACATTTTCTGAGCCTCTTTCAGCTCTGGTCCAATGTCTTCCCACACAAGGTGTAGAGGTCATGAATGTTACAACAGTGTTGGGTGAGGCTGGAAGGGGCTGGGAAATGGAGTGGGGCTGAGAATGGCTTCATGCAGGTGGTGACCTCTGATGAGCAGAATCTACAGGGTCCATGTTTTACCTTCCAGGACCTGGTACTGAGCAGGGAATGAATATGATAAGAATAAACTTTTTTTTTGAGACCCCCTAGCATATAGAGGCTGAAGCCAGGCCATCTGTGTTCCAGGAACTTAGCTGACCACAAAAGGGTGGAACCAAGAATACAGGTCATCTGGTTCTTAGGCTCTGGGCTCTGGGGACTGGCTAGCCACGTGGTAGATGATTAGATAAGATTAAATTCTTGAAAAAATAAGTACACAGGGTGTTTCCCACATGATCCTTCCACTGTTTTTTATGATACTCTCTGCTGATGTTTTATGATTCCCCCTCACCCCCCTGGATTGTGGTTTCTTTCTTTAAATATCTTTCTCCCTCTGGCCTCGGGGTAGACACTTCTCTTGTAAGTCTAGACCTCAGCTGGTTGATCTGATCTCGAAATAAAACCTTTTGTGGTTTGTAGCAAGTTCGGTCTCTCATGAGTTTCTGGGTGTCTGTAATCTCTCGTGACTTGAGTGAGGGTCTCCCCTCGTGGGGGTCTTTCATTGGGGGCTTGTCCGGGATTTACAACCACCCAAATCTCTGAGGACCCATTTGGAGGTAAGATTTCACTTGCTTTGTTCTGTTCTGTCACTGTGTGCCCGTCTGTTTGTCTGGCTATTCAGTTTCTGAAAATGTACTTTCTGTTTACAGCTGTTCGTTTCTCAAGGAAACGAAAGGAGTGGCTGGCAGATGTGCTGAAGGATCACTGGCTGTAGCCCTGGAAGACGTCTCAGGAGATAAGGGGCCCACCCAGGGACGCTGGGGTGACTCCCATCTGGAGACTGAGGAGGATACCGTGATCCTGGTAGAAAGGAGGACCTCGGTAAATTTCCGGCCATCTGTTTTCCTGGAGTGGTGTTGGCACTCACGGTTGAGATGGGTGTTTATTGTCCTCTTTGTGTGTCTGTTTTGTTTGTGTTTTGTGTTACTCTTAACGACGGGACAGACCATAACTACTCCTCTGAGTTTGACCCTAGACCACTGGACAGACGGACAGACTAAAGCTCATGACTTGTCAGTTGAGGTTAAGAAAGGACAGTGGCAGACTTTCTGTGCTTCTGAGTGGCCAAAGTTTGAGGTGGGATGGCCACCAGAAGGCACTTTTGACCTGACTACCATTCTTGAAGTAAAAGCTGTTATTTTGCAGGAGGGACCAAGATCCCATCCCGACCAGCAGCCTTACATTATTGTTTGGCTGGACTTGGTCCAGAATCCCCCACCATGGGTAAAGCCATGGATTCAGAAACATAAGTGAGGCTCCCGAGTCCTGGTGCTCTGAGAGTTGGAACACAAATTGAAACCAAAACCTACACCCGAGTGTGAGCCCTCAGTCCCTCCAGTTCCTCCCCGGATTTATCCTGACATCGAGGAGCCCCCCGAATGGACCAGTCCTCCTCCCTACCATCATCCACGGCCCCGGCTCCAGCTCCAGCCCTGGTCCCAGCTCCTCAAGGTGCAGAGGTAGGAGGGCCAACCTCAGGAACCCGAAGCAGAAGAGGAATGAGCCCTGAGGGACCAGACTTGACTGCAGAGTTACCACTGTGTGCCTATGCCCCCCTCCAGCGGACCCCAAACAGCTCCATCCCTTACAGTACTGGCCTTTTTCCTTTGCAGATCTATATTGGGAAAACTAATCATCCTTCTTTTTCAGACAATCCAGCCAGCCTGACAGGTCTAGTGGAGTCACTAATATTTTCTCACTAGTCCACTTGGGATGATTGTCAGCAACTCTTACAGGTTCTCTTCACTACTGAAGAGAAGGAAAGGATTCTGTTAGAAGCCCATAAAAACTTTCCTGGTGACAACAGGCAACCCATGCAGCTTCCCATGAGATTGATGCCAGATTCCCCCTTAACCGCCCAGACTGGGACTACATATCGGCTGCAGATAGGAAGCGGTTGCTGATCTACCGCCAGGCTCTAGTAGCGGGCCTCTGGGGGGGGGCAGCGAGATGCCCCACCAATTTGGCCAAGGTAAGAGAAGTCCTTCAGGGACCCAACGAGTCTGTGTTTCTTGAGAGGTTAATAGAAGCATATAAACATTATACACCTTTCGACCCAGCTTCTGAGGGTCAGTGAGCAGCAGTGGCTATGGCCTTTATAGGACCGTCAGCATCTGATATTAGGAAGAAATTGCAATGTATAGAAGGATTGCAGGATTATATCCTGCAGGACTTAGTCAAGGAGGCAGAGAAAGTGTACCATAAGAGGGAAACTGAGGAAGAGAAACAAGAAGAGAGAGAGGAGAGGCGAGACCGCAGGCAGGAAAAGAACCTGGCTAGGAATTTGGCCACAGTGGTAGGAGAGAAAGACAGGGATAGGACAGGACTTACACTGGTAGGGAACCTGGATGACAAAAGGCCAAAGCTGGGCGGAGGAAAAGTGATACAGCAATGCCTACTAGAGAAGGATCAGTGTGCCTACTGTAAAGAAAAAGGGCATTGGGCCCGAGGCTGTCCTAAGAAAAAGGGCAGGACCCCTAAGGTTCTGGCCCTTGAAGAAGATGACTAGGGGGGATGGGGCTCAGACCCCCTCCCCGAGTTTAGGATAACCCTGAATGTGGAGGGGACCCTAATGGACTTTCTGGTCGACACAGGAGCAGAGCATTCTGTGCTAAAACAGCCATTAGGGAAAATAAAGAATAAAAAGGTGGTTATAGGGTTATGGGGTTATAGGGGCAACTGGACAAAAACAATATCCTTGGACTACCTCACGAACTGTTGACTTAGGAAAGGGACAAGTGTCCCATTACTTCCTGGTTATTCCTGAATGTCCTATGCCTTTGTTGAGAAGGGATATTGACAAAATTGAAGGCACAGATTAAGTTTTACCAGGCAGGGCCAGAGGTAACCTGGGGAACCCCCACCTCTATGATATTGGCAATAAAACTAGAAGAAGAGTACTGGCTTCGTGAGCTCCAAAAGCAGCAAGAAGCCCCAGACATCAGTGAATGACTAGCAGAATTTCCAAAAGCCTGGGCTGAAACTGGAGGTATGGGGATGGCAGAAAGAGTTCCCCCTATCATAGTGGGACTAAAAGCCAGTGCCTCTCCTATTGAGATACGACAATACCCGATAAGTCATGAAGCGAGGGAAGGAATTAGGCCCCATATCCAAAGACTGTTAACAACAAGGCATTCTAGTTCCCTGCCAGTCACCATGGAACACCCCCCTGCTGCCAGTAAAGAAGCCTGACACCAATGCTTACAGGCCAGTACAAGACTTGAGAAAAGTTCATAAGGGAGTCCAGAACATCCACCTAACTCTGCCAAATCCCTACAACCTTCTTAGTTCACTCCCACCGGACAGAAAGTGGTATACTGTTGTGAATTTAAAAGATGCTTTCTTCTGTTTAAAATTACACCCTTGCAGCCAGCCAATTTTTGCTTTTGAATGGAGGGACCCTGATACTGGATTTAGCAGGGCAATTGACCTGGACCAGGTTGCCTCAGGGGTTTAAGAATTCCCTCACCCTCTTTGATGAAGCTCTCCATCAGGATCTGTCCTCCTTCAGAGCTGAAAACACTCAGATAACTTTGTTACAGTTCATAGATGACTTCTTCTAGCAACATCTACTAAGCCTGAGTGCCTCCAAGGAACCAAGAGACTGCTGGCAGAACTGAAGGAGTTGGGGTATTGAGCTTCTGCTAAAAAAGCTCAGTTGTGCAGGACTGAGGTCACTTATCTGGGATATACCCGAAAGATGGAAAACGGTGGCTGACGGAAGCCAGGAAAAAGACTGTCACCCAGATCCCTATTCCAACCACCCTGCGCCAGGTGAGAGAATTTCTGGGTACCGCTGTCTTTTGTAGGCTAGGATTCCAGGTTTGCCACATTAGCAGCCCCTCTATATCCCCTCACAAAGGAGGGAGGAGAGTTTACTTGGACCTCTGAACACCAGAAAGCCTTTGAGGACATCAAAATGGCCCTGCTAATGGCACCAGCATTAGCCCTACCAGACTTGACCAAGCCCTTTACTCTATACGTAGATGAAAGGGCAGGGGTCGCTTGAGGGGTCCTGACCCAAACCTTGGGGCCATGGGAAAGACCAGTGGCACATTTATCCAAAAAAACTAGACCCAGTGGCCAGTGGATGGCCCACCTGCCTAAAAGCCATTGCTGCTGTGGCCTTACTTGTCAAAGATGCTGATAAATTGACTCTGGGGCAACAAATAACTGTTGTGGCACCTCATTCTCTTGAGAGCATTATCCGACAGCCCCCTGAACGATGGATGACTAATGCTCGCATGACGCACTATCAGAGCCTGTTACTGACTGAAAGGGTGATCTTTGCACCCCTGGCCATCCTAAATCCTGCCACCTTGCTGCCTGAGACTGATGACTCCTCTACTGTCCATCTCTGTGTGGACATTCTGGCAGAAGAAACAGATATTCGGAGTGACCTGAAGGACCAGCCCTGACCAGGAAGTCCAAACTGGTACACAGATGGCAGCAGCTTCGTGGTTGAAGGTAAGCGGATGGCGGGAGCTGCGATGGTAGATGGAAAACAAGTAATCTGGGCTAGTAGCCTGCCAGAAGGAACTTGTGCCCCAAAAGCAGAACTTATCGCTCTGACACAAGTCCTGCGAATGGCAGAAGGGAAGTCCATCAATATCTAACACAGACAGCTGATATGCTTTTGCCACAGCTCATATACATGGTGCAATTTATAGACAAAGGGGGCTGCTAACATCTGCAGGCAAGGACATTAAAAATAAAGAAGAAATACTGAGCCTCCTTGAGACCATCCATCTGCCAAAGAAAGTGGCTATCATCCACTGCCCCGGGCACCAGAGGGCTCAGGACACTGTTGCAAAAGGAAATCAGATGGCTGACATGGCTGCCAAGAAAGCTGCCCAGGGAGCAATGATTCTAGCAGCTAAGGGTTCCAGAGACTATTTTAACACTCGAGACACCAGTTTCAGATACACCACCGATGACTATCAAGTGATGAACAAATTGGGCTTTCACTCTGAGACCCCTTATGGGGTAAAAAAAAAATGAAGACAATAAATTAATCCTCCACAAGAAGAGGGTAAGAAATATGTCCCTAATCTGCGCTATCTGACCCATCTGGGAGCCAAAAAGTTAAAATATGTGGTAAGATCCTCTGAATATTTGTTATAGGACTGTCTGATTTGGCGGAAGCTGTGGTAAAAAGCTGTAAAGCTTGTGCCTTAACCAATGCAAGACCTTCCATGAATACCATGGGAAAGAGACTGAGGGGCGACTGCCCTGGAGTTTACTGGGAAGTGGACTTCAAAGAAGTCAAACCTGCAAAATATGGAAATAAATCTTTTAGTTTTTATAGACACCTTTTTAGGATGGGTCAAAGCCTTCCCACTAAAAATGAAACTGCCAATGTGGTGGCTAAGAAGATCCTGGAGGAGATCTTTCCAAGGTTTGGAGTAACCAAGGTAATTGGGTCTGATAATGGACCTGCCTTTGGTGCCCAGGTGAGTCAGGGAATGGCCATACAATTGGGGACTGATTGGAAATTACATTGTGCTTATAGACCCCAGAGCTCAGGACAGGTAGAGAGGATGAATAGAACCATTAAGGAGACCTTAACCAAATTAGCGTTGGAGACAGTGGTAAAGACTAGACAACCTTCCTTTCCTTCACCTTGTTCCAAGTTAGGAACACTCCAGGACGATTTAAGCTTACATCCTTTGAGATCTTGTGTGTAGGACCACCGCCACTTACTGAGGCTGGTGGAATGTATGATCCTGATGTTGTCCTTTCTAAATCTTTGTTCGCTCACACTCGAGGTGGTCCTGCGCGAGGTCTGGAAACAGCTGAAAGGGGCCTACAAGACCGGAGACCCGAGTGTGCCACACCAGTTCCAAGTGGAGGACGAAGTCCTGGTTCGATGTCATCAAGCTGGTAACCTTGAGCTGCGCTGGTGCTCCTGACCACCCCCACAGCTGTTAAAGTTGAAGGCATCTCTGCTTGGATTCACGCCTCCCACGTGAAGCGAGCACCGGAATCCTCCAAGGATGAAGATGAATGGGAACTGGAAAAGACTGCTGATCCTCTTAAGTTGCGCCTACATTGCAGGTGCCCTTCAGGTGATGGAGAATAACCCCTATGCCCCCCAAAAACTGACTTGGCAAGTTTTTTCACAGACTGGGGAGGTGATATGGTCTACCTCCAATGTAGCCCTACCGTACACATGGTGGCCTACTCTTACTCCTGACTTCTGTCAATTGGTAGCAGGATTAGACTCCTGGGATATTCCTGATACGGATCCCCAGAAGATGCCCCTGAAAGTCCCTAAGAGATATTCACCCGGAGGCAAGCTTGGGTGTGGTAGTCCAGAAGCAAGGTGTTATTTAGGGAAACAAGATTTTTATGTTTGCCCTCGAGATGGCCGAGTTCGAGCTATGGCCCGACGTTGTGGGGACATAGGAAGCTTATACTGCTCCGCTTGGGGATGTGAAACTACAGGAGAGGCCTATTGGAAACCCAGTTCTTCTTGGGACTGGATCATAGTATATAAAAACTATACTTCCCCAGCGAGGTGTTCAGAAAGAAGCGCAGGGGTCTGTGGCACTAGCCCTACATGTCTGCCCCTAAACATTACCTTTACTGACCAAGGACGAACTAAAGATACATCAAAGTGGCTAGAAGGAAGGATGTGGGGCCTTCGGTGGTATTTCCCAGATAGATTACTTAAGTCTGATTTGGGTGCCGCCTTTACAATTCAGTTAAAAATAGAGAGTCCTCCTGCTCAACCCATAGGTCCCAACAAAGTGTTATTCGAACAGAGACCCCTTGCTCCGGCCGCTCCTGTTGCACCTCCAAAGCCATCAGAGAATAGTCCCTTACTGAACACCCCCCAAGGTTATCCCTAACCTCAACTCCACCTTTCCCAAGCACTGGGCAAAGGTTGCTCAATCTGATTCGAGGAACTTTTATGGTGTTAAATGGGTCCAGACCTAATATGACAGAGTCTTGTTGGCTTTGCCTCTCCCCAGGACCCCCTTACTATGAAGGTGTTGCTGTGACTGGGACCTTTAACAATACTACCAGCCATAATGCCTGTGTCTGGAACAACAAAAATAAGCTGACCCTAACTGATGTCTCAGGACAAGGGACCTGTCTAGGAACCCCACCAGCTGCTTATAAACATCTATGTAATGAGACTCTTACGAGCCCAAAGACCTTTGTTAATGGATACTTGGTGCCTGGAATTGATAAATGGTGGGCTTGTGGTTCAGGATTAACCCCTTGTATATCCACCTCTGTCTTTGATGAAACCAAAGACTATTGTGTACTTGTACAACTGGTCCCACGGGTTTATTATCACCCTGCTAATACCTTGAAGATGAGTTCGAGATGCACCCAAGATGCTTCCGCAGAGAGCCCATCTCTCTGACCTTGGCTGTTTTACTGGGACTTGGGGTAGCTGCAGGTGTAGGGACAGGCACAGTGGCACTAGTGCAGACCCCTCATTATTTCCATGAGCTAAGAGCGGCCATAGATGTGGACCTAAGGGCCTTAGAACAATCAGTGTCAAAACTTGAGGAATCATTAACCTCCCTTTCAGAAGTGGTCCTACAAAATAGGAGGGGATTAGACTTACTGTTTTTAAAGGAAAGTGGATTATGCGCTGCTCTTAGGGAAGAATGTTGTTTTTATGTAGATCATTCAGGGGTGATTAGAAATTCAATGAACAAGCTTAGAGAGAGGTTAGATCAAAGACAGAAAGAGAGAGAGACACAACAGAGCTGGTTTGAAAGTTGGTTTAACGGATCCCCACGGATGACTACTTTAATGTCCTCCCTCGCTGGATCCCTTTTGATTTTGATTTTGCTCCTGAGTATAGGCCTATGTATGTTAACTAGATTAATTACCTTTATTAGAGAAAGGATAAGTGCTGTTCAGATTTTAATGCTATGCCAACAGTATTGAGCCTTACTGAGCCAAGAAAATGAAGATTATGATGATATTGAAGTTTAGTTCTATGATTAGAAGTAATTTACTAGAAGGAGTAGGAATGATAAGAATAAACTTTTTTTTGAGACCCACTAGCATATAGAGGCTGAAGCCAGGCCATCTGTGTTCCAGGAACTTAGCTGACCACAAAAGGGTGGAACCAAGAATGCAGGTCATCTGGTTCTTAGGCTCTGGGCTCTGGGGACTGGCTAGCCACGTGGTAGATGATTAGATAAGATTAAATTCTTGAAAAAATAAGTACACAGGGTGTTTCCCACATGATCCTTCCACTGTTTTTTTATGATACTGTCCGCTGATGTTTTATGATTCCCCCCCCCCCCCCATTGTGGTTTCTTTCTTTAAATATCCTTCTCTCTCTGGCCTCAGGGTGGACACTTCTCTTGTAAGTCTAGACCTCAGCTGGCTGATCTGATCTCGAAATAAAGCCTTTTGTGGTTTGCAGCAAGTTCGGTCTCTCGTGAGTTTCTGGGTGTCTGTAATCTCTCTTGACTTGAGTGAGGGTCTCCCCTCGTGGGGGTCTTTCAAATATATGAACACAACCTGGGCAAATAAACTTGTGAACACACATCTTAGCAGAGTGGAGGGGACCCCACCCAGGCTGAGGCATAGAAACTGAGGCACACAGGGGAAATATAGAGACTCCTCCTAAGAGTCTCTGTAATGTTGACATTCTTACCCACCTACACTTGTGTTGGGGGAGAAGTGGGGTGGTATGTGTGACTGGGAATTTGACTCCAGAGCCTGGCCTGTAGGAGGCAAAGCTTTACCACTGGGCTGCATCACTAGCTCTTGAAGGTGTTTTTGTTTGTTTTGAGTCAGTCTCACTCTAGCCCAGGCTACATGAGAACTTGTGACCTTTCTGTCAGCTCCCAGGGCCTCCTGATGGTTTGCATCACTGCTCCCAGGCTGTGAGGATTGAGAGATGCCCAGGAACTTTAGAAACACACACCTAACTGTGTGCTGTGTAATGTCATTTTCCAGGGGTGTCCATTCACATTTTGACATTGTGATTGACAGTATGTACAGATGTGTTGGATAATACTCATAGATCCTGTTAAGCCTGTGGCTCCCGAGTTACAGGCTATATACACCTGTTTAGGGTGATATTTTAAATGGTGATTGTCAAATGGCAGAACTATTAAAAGTAGGTCTACTTGCTAAAGTAAGTTAATAGTGTATGACTTGTATGGGTATGTTTTGATCCTGGTCTCTTCCTTCTGTCTGCTTTCTGTCCACCTTAAGACCAGTCACTCTGCTCACCGGTCACCACAATGTTCTGCTTCATCACAGGCCCAGCCATAAAGGAGCTGGAGTCCTTGGATAGAAACCTGAAGCATGAGTCCAGGTGTGATTGTGGGGACTTTGGGAAGAGGGATTGTGGATATACATCCAGAGGCAATAAGGTACACAGATGCCACCTCTGTAATGAGGGGGGCAAGCAGAAGAGAAAGGGCTCTCGAATCTGACAAATTGTGGGCTGTCCTTGCTCAGCAGTCATGAGCACATCTCTATGCCAGGAATTGAAGGGGTGGCGGAAGCCCATCAGGCCATGGGGACTCAGGACACATGTGACTCCTGACAGTTGATCACCAACGTGGGACAGATGAGAAGCCACATCGTTCTCCAGGCCATGAGTGTAGACAAGCATAGATAGAGAATCTCATCCAAACAGTAGCTTCATGTTCCAGGTCCTTCCTGACTCTTTCAGCTGCTTCCTGAGATGGACGACAGGGTAGAGGAGACACTTCATGGGATACCAAAGACAGAGCAGAGAGGTGTGGATTGTCAACCTGGGTGAACTCAAGTTGGTCTGGTGTCCCCTGGGTTTGTTCCCTCCCATGCAAGACAGGGAGCCTATGTGTGTGACAGGAGAAACAGCTTCTGTAGGGAGCGGTTATCTGCACGCACCGTGACTGGCAGTTTTCTGTTTAGTACAGTTCCTGCGCGCTGTGAGAAAACAGAAGAGATGATGGATCTGAGGATAGCCTCGGGATTATCACAAGGGAGCAAGCAATCACTAGATCTGGCAATGTATATAGGAATCCCAACACATGCTACAGATAAGGAAACTGAAGAAAACACTGGAGTCAAGCCTCCTGCACCAGGAGGAAGATGAACCTGAGGGGGGCAGCGGGGAGGAGCCTATTTCTGAAGCTTATGAAGACTGTTTCTGCCATGCCAGAAATATGCCTGTACGCTTTCCGTTTCCATTTGATACTTATTACCATGATGGAAGTTCCATGGAAGTTATTTTTCCACACATATTCACTTATTAAGCCGTTTTCCTTCTCCAGATCTCAGGCAGAAGACAGTGAAGCATCATAGTGTGAAGAGCCGAGAGAGCCCTCAGCACCGAAGAAGGAAGTGTCGGAAGACTGTGCCTCGGGGACCACCGCAAGGACGGGGCGCGAACTGATGACGCTACCGGCCAGCGTCTCCTGATGACGCCATGTAACTGCGCCGTCGCCGTTACAGCACTGGAGGCTCCGCCCAGTCAGACCTGTAGCCTTCTCCACTCCGCACCTCAAGCCAGCCGGGAAGGTACCGTGATCTAGCTGGCGTTTCTTATTCGGGTGAAGCTGGCTGTTTGAACACTGTCTCTGGAGAACTGTATTCTTATATCCGTAGCTCATCTCTTGACTTATAGTTATTCATTGTTCGAGTCTCTGTATATTCTAGACATTAACCCTGCCGCGTTCAGCTAACAAGGTTCTCTACTGTAGTCTTCCGCTGCACGGTCCAAACTCGCCCTCCTAGGGGGCCCAGCCGGTAGTGACCTCCAGCCCTCAGTCTTCTCCCTCAGATTTTGCAGGGTGAGTGAGGAGGCCCTGTAGCACCAAATCCTGGAACCAGAGTATATGGAACCAGATGAATGTGAACTCGAAAACTGCAAAACAGTTGGTTTTACATCTGTGATACATCTTTTAGTATGTTTAAGAGCTAATCCCATTCATTTGTAATTTTGATAGTAAACTTCGGATAAGAATTTTTCCTGAAGAAACACTGGCATATGCTTTGTGATTGAATGAGTGTCCACTGAGAGACCGGGTATTCAGCATGGACTCCATTTTTTCCTCAAGCATTTAAAATTCTTCAAGATCTTTAATATAGATCAACAATTGTCCTATTTTATATATAAAGATAAAAGATGAAAGCAGTGTATTTAATGTGAAATTAAAACATAACTTCCATGAATATATATATATATATATATATATGAACATGTACTATTTCAAATCAGTAATAAAGATAAGTACTGCTCTTGCCTATTAAGGAAAGTCATCTTATTAAAAACCAAACAGCTGAAATGAATTTTTCTCATGACACGAGGGACTAATTATATAGGTCTCAAAAATGTTTTTAAAAGTACCCTAAGAAGAAAGTTTTCTCATTGGACTACACAGAAGCCATCATCTGGGGGAGGGCTGTGCATGGAGGAATGGGGGCAGCTGATAGGGCTGGTAGTTTCCCCTGAAAAACCTCACCTAGAGTTTATAATCTGTCTCCTTTCACAACTTGGCCAGGACTGTACCACGCCTGAAGGAATAGAAACTCCTGTACAGCACTTTTTCAAGTCATAGACTCAGTGTGGGTGTCCATCACTGGATGAATGGAAAAAGTGCATAAGCACACAGACCCTAACTCCCCATGGCACACACCCAACCATTCTTTCAGTCTGATCCTAGTATCCTGTCCCTTACATTTATTCCCTAAGACTGATCCCTAGTTTAAGTCAACTTAAATCTATTTTATGGTGAATGATGCCTCTCCTGTCTGGTGAGACTCCTGGTACCTCCTGTGAGTTTGAAGTAGGCTAAAGGTCCTCTCCCTATGCATGACAGGAGTCCCCCGCCCCGATCCATTCTCACATGCAGATTTGGTTTATAGGTGTTATTGATTGTGTTTCCCATGATTTCCAAGTTGTGAATTGTGCAGCTTCCAAGCTGCAAGTCAGATCTAAATGTGAGCTTCAGAGAAGTCAAAATCAACTTGGAAAAGGGGGCTGGGCATGGCATTCAGTGCTGGAGTGTTTGTCCAGTGCATAGTGAGGTCCTGGATTTTAGTCCTGAAAATAAAAGGGACAAAGAAGGAAGTGGGGAGGAAGACATGTACCAAGTCACCAACGTTGTGGTTTAAACAAGGTCCACATGTAGATTTGTTTTTGTTTGTTTGTTTTGGGTTTGTTTTTGTTTTTTGTTCTTCGAGACAGGGTTCCTCTGTGTAGCCCTGGCTGTCCTGGAACTCACTCTGTAGACCAGGCTGGCCTCGAACTCAGAAATCTGCCTGCCTCTGCCTCCCAAGTGCTGGGATTAAAGGCGTGTGCCACCACTGCCTGGTTTACATGTAGATTTGTGACACTGAGTATATACCCTGGAAAGAAGAAAGATCTGGTGTCAGTAATTTAAACTTCCTCTTGAGAATATTAGAAAACAAACAGTGAAGTAATAGAAAGAAACAGAGGAAAATCATTTAAAAACTGGAAACAGAATTAACGGGAAAAAATGGGAATCAAATTCTAGTTTTCTAAGAGGACAACACATCAAAATGTTGCAAGAGGGATTACCACTGTTGATAACATGTACTTACAGTACTTTATATATAAACAATAAAAATATATGTATTCCTTCAAAAATAGCATTTGTTTCAATGCATTGTCATTTTGTATAGACTAGGACATTTCCTTAAAACACTGAGTGTACAAACTCTAACATTTAAACTGGAAAAAAGGGCTTTCCTTTAGAAAGTTTTGGGAGAAAATTGTCTTAGCTGTTAATTTCTATATTGTTAATACATGAAATAAATAAATAAATAAAAAGAGGTTTCTATGTAATGATTAGATGGCAAATGAAAATAAATATTTAATTTATTTATATTTTAAATTATTTTATTTATAGTACCTATTAAACAATAATTAATCAAGTAATATCAGAGAATTCTGTTGGGCAATATGGAACATAAGAAATATATATATTTGTCATAATGTTTTAACAAAAAGTGGCAGTGGGGCAATATTATTCTCTGGAAGGCTTTCGATAAGACTGGATTGATTTTTGTTTTCGAATAGTTAGAGAAAATATTTTTAAATTAACTGTCTGGTATTATTGCTCTCTTTGTAAACTTTTAATTAAAAGTTAATTTGTTAGTTAAAAAAAAAAAGACTGTTAATCAAAGGCTTCGATGAAGCTGATCAATTCCTTCAGACACTGAAACTACCAGAGGAGACATAGAGAGTATAACGGAATCATATCACTGGAAAAATTGAATGAATGAATAATGTAAAAAAAAAAAAAAAAAAAAAAACCAACCTATCACCAAATGGTTTCTCTGATGAATTTTACCAAACATTTAAAGAAGCAGTACTGTCAGTTTGTTACCAACTTTTACAGAAGATAAAGGCAGAGAGAGATCCTGCTCATTTTGGGAAGAATCACCTGACAGTGAAACCAGAGAAGACATTACAAGAAGGGAAGACTGTAGAACAAGATGGGGCCAGAGGGCTTCAGTAGATCTCAGCATCTGTGAGTTAGCAGTGGGTTAATGGACTCCAAACCTTGAGCAAGTGTAAGTCACTCCAGGTGTTTAAGCTAGCTGGAAGGTGAAAATCAATTAATAGAATCCATCTCAGCAGCTCAAGGAAAATATAGAATTGTATCAACTGATGCAGAAAAAGCATTTGGTAAAATCCAGGACCCATTTATGAGAAAACAAGCAATAGAGGAGAACTACCTCAGCCTGAAAGGAATGGAGTTTAGGAAACTCTGGAGAGCCAATGGCCCAGTAAACAACGGGGAACCAAGTGCCATTGCTGAAGGTCATGGGCATAGTAAGCTGTCCCTGTTTACAGGCCCTATTCAGTGCCAAGCTAGAACCTTATCTAGTGCAATAACTAGTTTCCTCCCTCCCTCCCTCCCTTCCTTCTTTCCTCCCTTCTTCCTTTCTCCCTCCCTTCCTTCTTCCTTCCTTCCTTCCTTCCTTCCTTCCTTCCTTCCTTCCTTCCTTCCTTCCCTCCCATCTTTCATTATTTTTTTCTAAACATGCCACAACACAAACATGGAAATCTGGGACAAGTCATAAGAACTTTCCTTCTTCTCTTTCTTGGGGTCAGACCCAGGTCGTCAGGCTTTACCTGCTGGGCCATCTCATTGGCCCTGTAATAACATTAAATAGGAGAAACACTGAAAAGAAATGAAGGGAATGTTGGTGGAAAAGGAAGAGATAAAGCTGCTCATGTGCAAGTAACTTTTTCATAAAGAGAACTCCAGATGATTAATAAACTTCCTCCCGTTCACAGCCAATTGAAACAAGACTGTTGTATCGAGGCCAACAGAGAAAAGTCAGATGCAGGCTGGAGAGATGGCTCAGTGGTTAAGAACACTGACTGCTCTTCCAGAGGTCCTGAGTTCAATTCCCAGCAACCACAGGGTGGCTCACAACTCTCTGCAATGGGGTTTGATGCCCTCTTCTGGTGTGTCTGAAGAGAACAATGGTGAACTTACATACATAAAATAAATATTAAAAAAGAAAAGCCAGATGCTTCTCTATACTTCAGCAGAACACTGGGATTGGAGATGCAAACTGAAAAACATCTTTATCATCACAAAGACATACTGAGGTCCAGCTCTGAGAAACATGTGCACAGCATCAGACTGAGACATAGGCAACACATGGGATGAGATAGAAGAAGTTCAGGTTCCTCTAACATCACTTCTCTGACTTGGTCATTCCAAAGTTCACCCAAAATGCAAAAGAGCCCCTGCAGTCATGCTCAGTGCAGGGGAGGGTCCAGCCTCACTATAGTCCACAGTAACTAATGACATCATGTTTTGGAGAGAGACGCCAGTGGGACAGAACAGAGAGCCCAGAAAGTGACCTGTACCTGGCTGTACTCGGCCAGGGACTGGTCTTTGCTAAAGGAGCAGAGACAACCAAAGCAGAAAGGTGTTTTTCAGATTTCAGAGCTGGAAGAATCAACATTCTTACCTATAAAAATGAATGTAGACGTGCCAACCTGCAAATTTTCACAAAAATAAATTATAACTTTTAACATTCACAGACCTGAATGTAAAAATCTATAGGATTTCTAAAATGATAACATGAGGGAAAATCTAGATGGCCTTGGCTTCACAGGGGTGGGGTGGGGGCTGTAGATTCAACCACAAAACCACAATCTCGCAAGAAAAAAAAAAACTGCATTATACTGCATTAAAATGTAAAAGTCCATGAATGATACTGTGAACCACAGCAGACAGGGAGAGACTATTTTCAAACAATGTGTTTGTATCCAAAATACAAAGAACCCTTAACACTCAGCAAGAAGAAAACAAGAGAAATGGCAGATGAAGAATCTGGATACACCCCTGGCCAAAGAAGTTACCAGAAGGCCTATGGCACATGGAAAACGCTGAGCGTGTACGATCACAGTGATGCGCAGCATTACTGGGTGCTCTGGGTCACCTGGGATGTTGTTCTGAAGCTATTGCTAATACTGTTTGAAAGGACTGAGAGTTCTACGTGGATACACACGCACACCAGAGAAGAATGAGCAGGACGGCGAAGATCAGAAATGCTAGATACCAATATGGCCTCCTCCAGCCCTAACACTTGGTGCATATTGCCAGCACGGCTCTTTGTTTTGGTTAACTTTCTCCATGCTTTACATTTTTAATGTTCTTGTCTGTGGACAAAACTGGAACCCCATGAATTTCCACAAGGAGGCAATTTCTTGGGGGACTGCCATAAACTTGTGCTTTTTGTCTTTGATAAAAGGTTCTAACTGAAATGCCAGTTGCTTAAGACTGCTGAACTCTACCATGTCTAATCATTTCTGAACATAGTGAACTCCTGGCTTCTGCATCTGTCACTAGCATGAGTTTCACAGGTTCTGTCTGTTCTCTAGGAATCCTCAGAAAGTCCCTAGCCAGCAGTCTTCCACTGGATTTTAGGCTGTGCCAGTAATTGCAAGGAACTCTTGTCTGACTATTCTCCATGTTCCGACCTTGTGTGACTTCTAAGTCCTTTAATGGAATAAGGACCTACACAATCAGAGATAGAAGATACCTCCAAATAAATAGTATTGTTGAAACACACTGTCTTCCTCATTGATAGGCAGGGATCATGAACACTTCTATTCCACAGCGGTAGAATACACTATGGTGAGGCTCAGTGATAAAGTTGAGCTTTAGCATGCTCAGGGCCCTGAGTCTAATCCCAGGAACATACACTGGTATAAAAAAAGAATAGAAGAGAAAGTGTTGGAGATTGGTTCTAATGCTTTGATTCAATTGGGAATCTGTGTGTCCAAATGCTAAATGTCCTTGTCCCCAATTAGTTTTTGATAGATCAATAAAGATGCCAACAACCAATGGCTGAGCACGGAGTGGGACCCTTAGAGTTGCACAGGCTAGGACACAGAAAGGAACAGAGGAGAATCTATGGCTTGAGGAAGAAGGATGGGACGCAGGAGCTACAGGAGAGAAAGCCAACTAACCATGTGAGAATTTGGGTGGGTGGCCACTGGCCACTTCACAGATTGGGCCTGGGTTATCAGGGAAAGGTTTAGGAATACTCAGCCTTTGAGGTAGCCAAGGCACTTAAAATTAAGTGGTGTGTGTGTATGTGTTTTATTCACAAATCCAAAGAGTTCCTGGGTGTGTGGCTGAACGCACTCGGCCCACCAGGAAAAGCAGTGTAGCCAAAACTCACCGTTACAAGAAAGGGAGGAAATATATACCTGAGTAGATCACAGTGAGAGCTCACATGTGCTCTACTGTGGTTTGTGTTGTTTTGAGCATGATCCCTAAATCCCTAAGTCCATGGGCTGAAAGCTTTGTCCTGCATATGGTGGTATTAGAGATGGTACGTACTAACAGGCGACAACTTAGTGAGTGATTAGAGCAAGAGGGCCACCATTCTTCGAAGGAATAAGTGTTGTTCTTTCATGAGGGGCTGATGTAAAAGAACAAGTCTGGCCTTGAACCACTCTGGCTCCCCTGCCATCTCTCATACTCACATGTATTCCCATGATGTCATTCTTTACAATGAGACATATCCAAGTGGGCATCACCAAAGTCAAACAGAGACCACCACCATGCTCTTGGAACTTCCAACTGTGAGCTAAATAAATCTTTCGTTTGTAAAGTACCAGCCTCGGGCATTTTGTTAGAGCAACATATGATGGACACAGACACAGTCAGAGCCAGAGCACATCAGAGCTGAGAATCCGACTCTACATTTCCTCTTCACAGTCCTTATACTGACATAACCAGACACCCACTCACCATCACTATAGTTGTTACTGTGTCCTCCTCTCTCCAGGAAAGAAGGGAGAGGACACCAGAACAGGACTAGTGTCCCCGCTTGCTCTCCCCAATCTGGGTAACAACTGCCTATTAACTTCTGATGAACAGCCAGTAGATTTTCTCTTATTCTGAAAGACCTCTCCTCATTGTGCTTTGGTGTTCTTTTGCCGTGCAGAAGATTTTCAATTTAACACACACTCATGCATCAGTTCTTCTCATTATTTCTTGAGCAATTGGATATCAATTCAGGAAGTCCATGTTTGCACTTAAATTTCAAAAGGTTTCCTAAGGGCTTTTCTCTGTCAGATCCAAGGTTTCAGATGCTACAGTAAAGTTTTTGGTCCATTTAGGGTTGATTTTTGCACATGGTGTGCAAGAGAGAAGGATCTAGTTTTCATCTTCCACATGAGGACATTCAGTTTTCCTTTGGGAGATTTGGGTGGGATAGTTATTGTTCATCTGAGACCCACTTTGGACATCAGATTTCACTCAGTGGAGGGAGGTTCCAGACATCACTGTGTTTGTGTTAATCATCGCAACTAAAATGCAATTTCAGTTCCTTTTTATTTAAAATCGTGAAACGGAGACCCAGCAAGGTGTCTCATTTTTTCTAAAGCCACACACATCTACAGTAGAACTAGTGTGTTTGGACCTCACTGATTTCTCCAAAGGAACATTCTTGGCTTTCTAAAACAAAAAGCAGCCCTATCTCTGCCATACCATCCCCAGTGCCTTTCAGGGGCTGTCAGTTAGGGGACACTGTACCTGGCTATAAATGGGTGATCAATGGGTCATGTCACGCCAGACATGGGCAGAAGGCAGAGGAGTGTTGGGTCTGGGATGGAGTGAACTGTGTGCATGATGATTGACGATGTGTCAACTTGCTTTAAAGGTCACTGTAGCTCTTCCATAGTCTCCAATTCTCACTGGAATTTGAGGCTGGAAATCTATAGCTTACAGTTTCTCTATTTCTGCTGAGTTCCTTCTAGGTTTTTGGTTCTTTCTGAGGTTACTAACCTTTTCATCCTTATATCTGTCCTGCCAGCGTCGTGCTCACTTCTGGCATTTAGCTGCAAAGGCAGCTCCAGTGTTGTGTCTCCTGGATGAGTTTCCTGTGAGTGCAAAAGTCCAATGTAAATAGTAGATCAGACATGTGAGTCTTTGGTATTAGATGATGCCTTAAAGACATGAGCTTGAAATATGTTTTACATTAGAAATGAAATATCAAATCTTGTCATGTATGTTTTCACATAGGTGACAGTACTGTGTGTCACTCAATGTTTTGAAAGAACAATTCACAGAAATGTGTCAGTGCTAACCACACATTCTAGACCTGGCAAATTCACTATTTTTACTTAAATATCACCAGCTTTTAGGGTTTTTTACAAAAGGAAATAACTCAAACATTGGGTGATGCGAGGAGACAAGCTGGTAAAAAAATTAGGTTACATGTACTGTCTTCATTTTTAATAAGTCACACTGCATGACAAAGAGTCACATGTCAACAAAATGGAATGGAATTTAACCACTACAAGTACTAAAATGTCAAGAATGATTCTAGGGACAGGGAAATGAAGAGGACCTAAGGCCCAGTGGCTTCATCCTAGTTAGCACTGGCCAGATCATTCATGCCTCCTCTGACCTGCAAAAGATATTGGGAAATGTAGTTTTTATGCTCAGCAGCTGATATTTCTCACCACAGCTTTGTCTACAGTGACAACAGCCACAGTACTCTCTCACACATAATGTTTGCAGTGCTTACCATAGGCCAGCCACACAGATGGTGTCCTCTGGTGAGGCTACACAGGGTCAGACCTCCCCAGGATTACTTAGGAACACTCACAGGGCACAAAGCACCTACTATCTACTATTTCCTTAATCCCACAATACCCTGGGAAGTAACCACTGCCCTCCCCATCTGACAGATGAGGAATGGACTCTCTAACCTCCTGCAGATCTGTTCCTGGATCCATCATTATGTAACAGAGGAGACTTCGTATCCATGCTGACTGACTCCAGAGCTCAGACTGTTAACAAATACGAAGGGCTACGTTCTAGGACCTCTGTGAAAGCTTCAATGAAACCCAACATCGACAACTACTTACTTTCTGCAGCATCTCGTTTAGTCGAGATAGTAGGGTCCAGGACCAGTGAACTGTGTCCTCCATCTTACTTACTTACTGTCACTATTAATAGACATGGAATGATTTTCATGTATTAACATTAGGGAGCCAGCTGGGAGAGAGCTCCCTAGATAATGTAATTGATTGATGTGCATGAATAAGTTTGAGATGTCAAATCCACAACACTCAATCAAAAGTTGTGGATGTATGTACACACCTGTAATTCAAGTAACGAGAGAACCTTGCTGCCTCACCAGTCTGGCTGAAATAGTGCACTTCAGGTTCACTGAAAGACTGTCTCAACAACTGAGATGAGAGAAATAGTTGACCTCTGAATATGGCTTCTGTTTTATATGCACACAAGAAGGAATCCCCGTGCACATGAGCACACATATGCCCCCGTTACACACACACACACACACACACACACACACACACACACACACGAAAATGAGGACCTGGAGAAGTGGACTCTCCTGCCTGCAATCGCATCTAGTCACAGTAGAGCTGGTATGTGCACTCAGACCTCTCCAGCTTCTCCAAAGAACAATTCTTGGCTCCTCCAAACAGCAGTCTCACCTGCATGTCCCCATCTCCACAGCTTCCCAGGGACTGTGTGTGGGGACAGAGTACCAGATGTAAATGGATGGTCAATGTGACATGCCATGCCAGAGTGTAAGGCAGAGTCTGATCTGTGACAGGTTGAGGAGGGCAAGGTCCAGGATAAGGCTGGACTGTTGAGACTTTCTTTCTCCAATAATCACGGGCTGTGGGCTTCCTCCTCCCTGGATGAGCCCCGCCTGGTTACAAGTGTTCAAAGGCTTAGTCAACGACTTACTCTCGTTTCATATTCAAAGCCTTTTCTTTCTCCCTTCCCGACCATGGGTACTTGCCACCTTGTGTTAAAGTTCTCTGTAGCTCTCTTCTAGTTTCCATCTGTCCCAGGCGCATCTCTGGGCAATTTTAAACTGTAATTGTACAATCGTTGATCTTCATATTTCCCCTTGTTTCCTCTAGATTTGAAAGTCTCCCTGAAAGTTACTATTTTTCACCCATCGTATATTCATCAATTCAATTGTTTTCTATTTCTAATACCTATTTGAGGGTCTCCCTAAAATGACTGCTTTTCTTGACAAGGTCTCTGTGAGTCACCCAGGCTGCTCTTGAACAAAATATTCCCTGCCTTCTCTCCTGAGTCCTGGGTGCAGGTGTGTGCACCATGCCCGTGCGGAGATTGAAGCACAGCACATATGGTTCCATTCAGACAAAGCACAGCTTCCTTCTGACGTCATCAGTGAGGATGAGGTGGCCATTTCTGCTCCTCAGAGGCTGGAGTCTACTCAGACTTGGCCTCAGCTATGTTCCATTTGCCTGTGACCACCTCAGCTCTGAGCTTTGCCTACTTTTTAGATTCTTTTTTTTTTTTTCTAAAGAATTTCACTTCTCTTTAGATACATGTTTAAAATGTACTCGTGTCTTGAAACAGATTTCTGAAACCAGGGAACACAGAATCAACACTAAATTGAAACCACATGATCCACAGGTGGGGGGAGGCGGGAAGTATTGCCTATCTCACAGCGTAAGGAAAAGCACCCTCGGAACCATGGGAAGTCATGGGAGGTCCATGAGCCCTCATCCCAGAATAGAAGCGTCACAGTGGATAAAAATTGATTTGAATTAAGTCTAAGGAGTAAAGTGAGAAAAGTTAGGGTTGTCTGTATGACATAAACTTTCTGATCCCTGCCACAGGTGTGGCAAGGCAATCCAAGCTGTCCTCAGCCCTCTGCAGATGGCTGTCATCCAGGACACAGTGAGTGAGATCAATAGGGTGGTAGGGTGCTCCACTGGGATGCCATGCTTCCGTGCTCCCCCGCAGGAACTTGTCATCCTCAACAGACATGAAAGTTGCATGCTGCAGGAATGTGTTAAAGACCATCTTCACCTAAGGCTGTGCAGGATCTCCTCAGGTGTAGAGTCTCCCCCTGTCCCCGCCAAGTCCATCTGGGTAAGCGCCCTGTGTCAAGTGCAGAATCAGAAGATGCAGGCTGTGAGAGGAGGAACTCGGGCTTCAGGGAAGTTTTCAGCACCTGCAGAGGAGACGCTGAGCTCTGATGGCATTTCAGCATAGGGGACTGTACTCTGCAGAGCAACAAGGGTGTTTTCTTAGTATATTTCCTGAAACTCCTAAAATTAGTTTTTTTTTAAGTTGGAAAGATCAATGTTTTATATTTACATTTGTCTGAATTAAATGGCTCACAATGAGGCACTATATCCAATGCTCTTTGTATGTAGTATATTTTAGTGATTTAAACTTACTTATTGATATAGCTGGTATAAAAGTTGATAAATTTTCATTTCATATTTTCATTAAAAATCTTTACCATTACTTCTGTCATATTGTTACAGAAGTGTTTATGATGTGACTGCTGTATTTTGAGTAATTAAAAACAATTCCATTGTGTTTGAAAAGAAATGTCCTTGATGTACCTGTGTCATCTAATAGGGGACAAACTTCCATTACTTGAAGGTTCCCATCAATATTCTCTCCTGAAGTCATATTATTCAGATTCAGTTCCAAAGATTACACACTAATGCTGTTGGTTCGCTGTCTGTGCCCTACACGTGTTCTCTGAGGGTACTTTCATGAGGAGGTTCCTAGATATTAATCACACAGTGAACACAGTTGTAGTTTCCCTTCCTGATGTCTAAAGAAACAGGATCCAAATTCCAAGAGCTTAAGAGAAACAAAATCTGTGTCCGCCAATCCTTCCATTGCCCTAGTCAGAGAAAGTCGGTCAAGATGCATCCAGTCCTGCTCTGTACTTAGTTCTTAGATTTTCTCCATCTATGTCTTTTCATGAACCCACCAGAACAGGCAAACATGAGCACACATCCTTCTTACTGCTGACACGCAGTGACTAAGACTAGGAGGGAGAGCAAGAGCTGTGCAGAGAGCCAGTCTTGGCTGATGTTTCCTCACTGAGCCGAAAAGGCCAGCAGACTCTGCTGCAGGCTGTGGTCTCCCAGGCTGATAGCTGGGTCAGAGCTGAGGCTTCTCTGCAGCCTCCTGAGTCTGTAGTTCAAAGAGGACTTAACTCTGCTGCTGCTTCTGGGTACGTGTGTAAATATTAGTCGACATTCTAGCTGCAAGTCTGAACCCCAAGAGGTACCCACAATGGTTTTAGTTTTAAAAAGATGACAGAGATTAATTGTCAAGATACTTTTCAGAAGTAGCCTTCATTTCCTAGCCTGGATGTTCTCCAGGCATCTGCCACAGAGTTCCTGCAGTTTCTGTACTTCATGGCCTCTCTAGACACAGCGCTGACACCTTCTTGCTGGTGGCCTTCTTTCCTGGGGCCCCCGCATCTCCCTGAGTCTTCTTTGTTATACAGACAGAATTGTGCAACAAAGAGAGCACACTATTCAGTTCCTCCATATCCCAGTCCCCCTAGCAGATGGAAGAGTCTGTTTCACATCCAAACCACTGTGTCCATCTCACATTAGCTCACAGATGGGATTAGGGGATGAGGACATGGTAAATGAGCTGTGTGATGGTGAGAACACAATTCACTGATTCAGGAATGTAAGAGTGGACAGGTGCCGATCCACCCTGACAGACACCACGCACTTCTCACACCCTCTCTACACCAGGACATGGGCAGGCTGACTTCATGTTGAGGAGGAGGAAACAGATGTGTCTGTCCTTCCCACTTCTCCCTGGATCAGTGCACACACAGGGCCATAAGCATCATCCTTCAGGGCATCTGCAGAGGGGTTTTCCCCTCCCATTTCACATCTCCCTCCAGATCACAAGTTCAGGTCACTGTCCTGAGCACTTGTCATCTGTGTGAGACTCATTTGGTGATGCCAGGTACCATAGGGCTCTCCCTGATTGCAGTAACCGCAGGATCGCACTGTGCCTGCAGCCCTGGCTTCCTTGAACTCTGCAGTGCAGGGCAAGCTAACTCTGTCATCCTGCAGGGGACATTCCTACAGCTGACTCTAATAAAACAGGGTTCTGGTTTTTCTCAGTCACTTCTTCCTCCTTGACTATATCATTTCCCTGATCTGTCCATCAACCTGTTTCTCTTCTGACTCTCACATGGGACCAACTCTCTCAAAACTGGTGTCACCTTCTTTTCTGATTTATTTCTTAATACACAGAGTGTCAAGTATCTGTGAATAAACCTGTGTATTCATTGTGTAACAAGGGATATGGATTCATACCAGAAGAAATTTTCTCAGGACACTCATAGGGCAGTCATCCTTAACTTGTCTGATTGAGGGATGTGTATAAATAGCATTGCTGAGTGTGGACAGCTTCTGTCCCTGACTTCTGAGACTGTGTTCTGCTGGGCTTGTGTGAGCAGAGAAGACTCAGCTAGGAGGAGACATGCCAGAAGATTCCTATGATTTGTTGAGAGGCTCATCTTCACCAGACTGCCCCACATGAAATGACTAGTCTAGAAGTTATTGTGTAAATTTCTTCCCATCATAGATCATTTAAAGATGTTTACACCACATACGTTTGCTTTGCATGTCTGGTTGACAAAAGTGTGGTGCAATATTAGAAGGTATCAGGATGACTGCAAAAATGTCAGCTCTGTGTCTCCTGACCAGGTGGCACTAGTGATGGCAAGATGGCATGTCCCCTTCTCAGTCAGTCTTCTGGATCAAGGAGGCATCTGTGATGTTCACCTCCAGAAGAGCAACATTTTTCCAATGGTTTAAATGCCTCATCCCCTAAAGTTATAATTTTATGAGATTGTTCCTGTTTTCCTAAATCAAAGTTTACAGTGGTAGCTTGTGAACTACAGCAAAGAAAGCAGAGTTCCCTATCCTGGTTACAGATGCTGCAGAGTTCTGCAATGAGCTGGGTGGTGGGGTTTGGAGCTCTCTTTCTGTCTCTGTATCTTGCCTCTGCTTCTGCTTCTGCTTCTGCCTCTGCCTCTGCCTCTGCCTCTGCCTCTGCCTCTCTATCTCTGTCCTCCTGTTTAGATTTGTTTCTGACCTCTTCTTACTGAGAATGAGACTAGGAAATCAAGCCCATGTGTTATCTAAAGAAAATAATAAATAAATTAATGAAAAAATAAAATGATGATTCAAGGGGATTCATTCAGTAAAACTTATTTAAAACTCTATCATTACTGCTATCCTTACATCATTGCTACTATGAATCTTATAAAAAGTTTAACTTTTCTTAACGATGCTATAGAATTTTACTTAGAACAATCTTCATTTTTAAACATTTTATTTTATGTATCTGAGTGTTTTCCACACATGTATGTATTTTCACCACATATGTGCCTGTGGACCTCAGAAGTGGGTTTTGGATCCCCTGGAACTGGTGCTACAGGTGATTTGGGGATGCTGTGTGGGCACTGTAAAGGAGTCTGGGTCCTCCGCAAGAGTGGTAAGGGCTCTTAGCCATGAAGTCATCTCTCCAGACATGATTTCTAATTATTTAAACTGACCATCTACCTTAGCTCTGATTTCTTTCAATTCATTTCACTTATTTGTTGTGTGTGTGTGTGTTATGTGTGTGTGTGTGTGTGTGTGTGTGTGTAGGGTGCAGAGGTAGGCATACCACAACATACTTCTTGGGGTCCTCTGAGTTGGTTCTTCCCTTCCAGAATGTAAATCCCAGGAATCGAACTCACATTATCGGATTGGCAATTAGTGTATCTGCACTGAGCACACCTGCAGGCCTCCTGCTCTGAGCATTTATCTGGCGCTGCATGGTCTGGAACATGGACACTTCTGCTTTCCCTTCATATCTTACAAGTTCCATGTCAAAACAAGATAAAATCGACATGCAACCTTGAATTTCAGATGATAATTATTTTTTTACTACATGACTAGAATTTATTATATTATCACATAATTCAGGAATATGATACTTGAATTTAAGTAAATGCTTGCATTGCATGAGAAAGAATCTTCCAGAAAACCCTTCACCAAATATTCTGGTGTACATCTGAGGCTTGAACTGCCTGAGTATGAGAAATATCACTGCTTTCTCAAGGAGGTATGGAATCCTTGACATCTGTGCAGCCCATCTTTCAGGATGGGTTGGATATTTTTTCTTTCATCAAAACCTTACAATGGGAATGCCCATGAATCTATTGCAATTATAATTCTATTTTTTTATTTATTTATTTTCACATGTTCCCGTCAGTCTCTGATAACTGGCTGCTTCCCACAGAGGCCTTTGTTCTACTGTGATGTCAGCACACATCTCAGATGCAGTTACAAGGTGAGATTCACAGGAAAGACCTGAAATGCTTTCAGAACACTCTGGAAAGGGATTGCTCAAGTGTTCTACCGCTTTCATATTTAATATTCTCTGTTTCAGGCCCAGGCAGAGCTGATCAGTTGTTAAAACTGCATCAACTCTCATAATAAGGGTTATAACATCAGGAACCTCACAGAACAAAGCTGACACTTCCCCAGAGTTCACCCTATGCAGCAAACACCTCAGGCTTGGTGTGTAGACTTCATCTTCTTTTACATGGAGAGTATCCCTGACAAAACTGTCCATATGTTCTAGAGGAAGAGACTGTGGCTCAGCCTTAGAGTCCTCAGAGTCACACGCAGAAGAAATGGCAGACTGTGGGTAGGATGTGAAACAGTCTGGATTCAGAGTTCCCACTTATCAGTGCTCCCTGCAGAGCCCCACAAAAGGCACTAGGTCTGAAGTGGATGAGTAAAACAATAACAGACTGGAATAAAGTGACTCTGGGCTGGTTTAAGCCAGGGACAGTGCTTCATGTGTGGGTCTCATTACTACTTTCTTGCAATCTTTATTGAACATCACCAAAAACTGTAGAGCTGCTATGTGCCTGACAATCAAGATCATACAGATGAAAGACAACTAAGACATTACTTTTACCCCAAGAAACCTCAAATATGAATCAATAGGAAAAGAAATATTTCCATGACACATGGCAGTTTTAATATGTAAGAAAGCTCATATAACTTTCAGTGCAGAAACTGTTGGAACAGCAGAGAGAGTGGGCATGGCTTCTAGCTGCCTTGAGGTGGAGGAGATAGTAAGTGGAATAAGGCTGAACTGAAGAACACTGACATGTCGTCCTGAGAGTAGTGGAGCTGTCATTGTCTGAAGTTGGTGAGCAAGGCTAGATCTGGGGTAAGGAATCTTCGTGCTGTTCTCCCTGCACAGTTCCCACCTGCTTCTTTCAGCCTCAAAATGAACAACATCAATAGACTGTCCCATAACACTAAGATAAGAAACACTATTTATTCTGGAGCTGACATTGGGATCTCAGGCAACAGCTTCCTTCTTTTCTTCCACATCCTCAAGTTCATTCGTGGGCAGAGGTCCAGAATCACTGACCTGCCCGTTGATTTCTTGTCCCTAATCCACCTGCTGATGCTGATAGTCTTGAGTTTAGTAGCTACAAACATTTTTATGCCGTGGAGGAGATGGGATGACACCACATGCAAGTTTGTTACGTCCTTGTACAGGTTTTTAGGAGCCTCTCTCTTTGTGCCATCAGCCTGCTCAGTATCCTCCAGACTGTCACCCTCAGTCCCAGAAGCTCCTGCCTAGCAAAGTTGAAGCACAAATCTCCACACTGAGTGTCTTCTATACATTCACTAGCAGTCCCCTTGTAACTGTGAAGCCTAATTTGACCTCACCTAGCTTTACATATATCACAGTATCTTGCTCTCTGGCACCCATGAGTTACTCTGTCCATCATACATTCTTTATACTGTTGACCTGCAGGGATGTCATCTTTGTAGGTCTCATGCTCCTCTCCAGTGGGTTCATGTTGACTTTCCTAGGTAGACATCGGAAACAGTCCCAGTTTTCACAGCACCAGCCTTTCCCTCAAACCATCTTTGGAACAAAGAGCCATGAGGACCATTCTGTGCCTCATGAGCTTCTTTGTGCTGATTTTCACCTTGGACAACATCGTCTCCTACTTAAGAAAACCAAGTGATGACCTGACAGCTCCGGTGCTGCCCGCGTACCAAGCTCGGGCTTAGGTCTGGGGGATTAAAGAAATACTCAGACTGGGGTCACCCGTTGTGAGAGAATGCCAAAACTTTTACTGGGCAGGTTCAATATATATACACCAAGCCAGGGAAGGAAAAATACAAACTCAAGAAAAAACAAGAACTCAACTGGGGGGGGAGGGAGGCAATAGGATGTCAAGTGTAAATTCCTTTCCTGGGGCACCATGCCTTAGTCAGGATGTTTTGATCCTAGAGGAACCACAGAATGTTACTTAGTAGAGAGCAGCATACGGAAAGGCTCAGCCAGAGCATAGCAGCCCTTCGGGGTCCTACAATGACCCTATGTTTTGTTAAACATTGATTCCCATAGGCCATAGCTATGCCACCAAAGTCATTTTTTGGTCCTCAATACTGAAAACACCGTAAGTAACATTTTGAGATCCATGTATAGAAGGACAGGAAACATGTGATTGTTCAAGGTTGGATAAGTTCCCTTAACATGAGCTGGTGCACTGGCATCAGAGCTATGCATCGTGGTGTAGCTCATATTGGTTTCAGTTTAAATGGAAAAAAAAAAACCCTGAGTTATTCTTTTTTTGTTAGTGTTAAGCCTATTTATTGTGATATATGTGGGTGGCAGACATAAATGAAAAGCCACATACCAATTACATAAGTGCTTTATATTCTCCTGTGTGTCTTCAAAGAAGACATGGAAAGTGCATCTCATGGCCTGTGTTACCTATAATACTTACGAGTATCTGACAGCTTGTTATAGGCTTCAATTGTTCAATTTCCTCGGTTATCTCTGTTTTGCTAAACTAAAACTAGGTTTGTAAACATTTATTATTATAATCACCATATAACCAGAAAATACACACACACACACACACACACACACACACACACACACACACGCACGCACGCATGCACACTACAGTCTATAGATAAAGCAGTTCTAAGGATGGATAAACAAAGTGCAGGCCCCCTATACTGGACTGTTCTTCAGCTTTAAGAGAGAAGAGGATTCTGCACATGGTACCATGTGGATGAGCATGAACCTGCCGTGCGGACTGACGTGAGAGTCATGCAGAACGGGGTCTGTGTGGATGTCCTGGAGGATGAAGAGCTTAGAGACTTGCATGGGAAGAAACAAAAGCAGACTGCAGTGCTCAGCTCAGGCTGGGGGAGGCCGGATGCTGTGCAGGAGGAGGGAGTGGTGCAGATGGTGGCAGAACTGTAAATGACCCTGAGCAGTAGGCTTACGATGGAGAATGCTTGTGTGTGTGTGCTTCATCATAGTAAAAATGTGTTCAGTTACTGCAACCCAACGGTGCAGAATATTCTCCCTGAAATAAGAAAGTAGAAAGGGGGCTGGAGAGATGGCTCAGGGGTGAAGAGAACTGGCTGCCCTTGCAGAGGACCCATGGTCAATTCCCAGCACCCACACGAAGGTTCACAGCCGTCTGTAACTCCAATTCAAGGGAATCTGACAGTTTCTGGTATCTGTAGGCACCAGATGTATATTTATACATACAAAATAAAAATATTAAATTTTTTAAATGTGAAAAAGACTCAAAGTGTCAAAACATAATTTTTCAAGTTTTAAAAAGTAGCAGGTTTTTCTTGAACAATGAGTATTTTCTAATAGTACTAGTCTTAGTCTTTTTCTAACGGTCTGAGTCTCAGTTTCTCAGAGCAAGCAGAGAAGGTCTCTCTAAGACCCAGGGGCCACCACTGCCTGTGCTCAGCCTTTGAGAGATCTTCAGGCCTGTCAACCTTGGCTACAGGGAAGTTAGACTAGCCTGGGCTATACGATAGCCAGTCTCAAAAGCAACAAAACTTAATTTAAAAAAGCTCTCAGCCTCCTCTTAGCTTCAGGGCTCTGACTTTCTGGATCAAGCATTTCTTATGTGAAGTTCAGTATAAATCAGACATAAAAGTCACCTGCCAGTGACAGCAGTCAATGCTATGGAAACAACACACTTGTCATGTGCATTTAATTACAAAACCAAATAAAAGATCAAGTGCTGCCACAGGTATATCTTATGTATGTGATAGAATTGTGTGTCACTCAATATTTCAGAAGAGCAACTCAAGAAAACCATTTAATAATTTTCCTGACCTAGTGACCTAGTTACCTAGTGACAGCCACACTCTTCACTTTCATAATTTTGATTTTAGGATATTTTTAAAGAAACAACTTTCAAACTGGGCAATAGTGGTTCATGCCTTTAATCCCCACACTTGAGAGAGGCAGAAGCAGAGGCAGAGGCAGGTGGATCTCTGAGTTCAGGCCAACCTAGTCTATATAGTGAGTTCCAGGACAGCCAGAACTATATAGTGAGACATTGTCTTGAAACAAACAAACAAACAAAAATAAAATAAAAACTGGGTGATAGAAGTAGACAATTTGGAAAAACATTCTACTATGTAGACTTTTTACATTTTGAGCCAAATATTAACAAAATGACTTTTTAAATACTCAATTGACATAAAAGGATATTTTCAATTATTAAGAGGTCAGGAATACAGGAGGAAATGAAGGAAATGATACAGCTGATACATGTAGAAAATTCAAGAAGAGATCTGTGTGTGCATGTCTATTGTCCTAGCTTTCAGCAGGCTGAAGTCCAAGGGTCACAAATTCAAGGCCAGCCTTGGCTACGTAATACAATCTATTCTAGCATTCACTACCATGTCTCAAAAAGAGAAGACATGTACAGGCCTCTAAAAATAAGATATCCAAGCTGCAAATAAGATTTCACTGAATGAGGTGCATAATGTTAGAGTCACAAGGGGATACTTGTCTGCCATCAGTCACTGACCCTCAGGGGGAAGGACAAACCCAAATGCTTTTGAGGTAGATCCTGCTCCATCATACACTCACCATATGACCCACAATCACACTCCTGGTTCCACATAAGTCACATGAAAACATGCATCCACACAGTGCTTCAGGCCAGTGTCTCCAGCAGCGTTCTTCACGGTTGCCATAAAGCGTGAAGAGTGATAATGTCCCAACAAAGGCATGGATGGACAGACGGACTCCTATACAATGAATTCCTGTGCAGCAAGAGCAAAGAGTGGGCTAGTGATAAATCAACACACACACACACCTTAAATGCATCATGTTAAGTGGAAGGAGACCGTAAAGGCAGTGTTTACTGGTTCACTTCCTAAGACGGTGCTTAAAAGGAACGTTGGCAGGCAGGCAACAGACAAGTGGGTGTTGATGGCTGCTGCAAGGGTGGCGTGTGGATCAAGTAAGGCTCTGCGTCTGGGGGCTTTCAAGGTGAAGGACTGTTCTGTATTTGACAAGGAGATGGGTCCATGACTATATATTTGTCTAAACCCATAGAATTTCATATCACAAAGGGTTAACCTCAGCATTTATAAACTCTTAAAAATAAAGACTTTTTAGCAAGAGGGTTCGTTTTTGTGAAAACAATAAGGCCAAGGGTGAAGGGCAGTGTGACGCTGCCTATAAACTGCACTCTCAGCAGCAATGGCTTGGCTGTTGGCTCGTTTACTTTGTTTGTTTTTAGACAGTGTTTCAAGTAGCTCAGCTGGCATCAGACTTCCTGTGTAGTCAAGGATGGCCTTGAACTCCGGATCTTCCTGTCTCTACCTCTAAGTGCTAAGATTACATGCTTGGGCCGGTATACCTTGGTAGCAAATTAATTATTATTAGAATTAATAATCTAATGGCTTCTCTGGCTAAACAATAAATGCACAGATGGTCTAGGTTGCACCTATACTCTCTGAAGTCTCGTGCCTACACACATGCATGCGTGACACCTGCATGCACGAGTTGTCAGTAGTTTTCTTCACAGTCACTGTCAAGTGTGAGGAATAACGGCACTCCAGAACAGGAATGCACAGGCAGGGGAGTTGTCATTGAATACTTACAAAACAAAGTGCATCTCCAGGCACTCAGTGAGAGGAGATGAACTGCACAGGCTGTGGGTTAATTGTTTCAGTCACAGAACATTCTTTATGAGGAGCACTGTAGAATAGACAATGAATGACAAGAAGATCAGGTAGGGATGGGTAGGTTGCTCAAAGGAGGTGCAGTTGGGAAATCTCAAGGTGATGGCCTATTCCATACTTGACAGGGATACAGGAACAGGACTATATGGTTTTTTTTTTAAACACATATGATTTTATATGACAAAGGGTGATTCTTGAAATTTTAATCTTCAATTTAGAAAGTGAGTATAAAAACTTTGATATTACATTTTCCTGAAAATTATAAATTTATACTTGATATAAGCTGTGAGTCTCATATCAAATGGATTTTCAACAGCAAACGAGTTTCTTACAAAGGTAGGAGTTATGTCCTTAGGTTGCCACTGTGGTTGTGGGTGCAAGAACGTGAGAACTCATTGGAGAGTGGAAACAAAGAAAAAGTTTAAAATCCCATTGTACTGCATTATAATTGGAGATATAAATTCAGTTTGGCTTAATAAAGATATACCATAGATAAGTAGGGAAATCATTTAGATATGTATGCATTAGTGTTGTTTAACAAAATATCAATTGTTCAATTTTGCCAATGAAGACTTGGGAGCCAGATACTCGGGTGAAAGCCTCCTAGCTCAGAGAAGCAGAGAAAGGACCTAGCTGATCTCCCTCCTCAGTTGACATCCCAAATGAATCCCTCTCTCTCCTCCAAAAGGCCCTCCTTCAAACTGAATGTCCCTTGCTTCTACTTCCTGTTCCTCTCTATCCATCCTCCTGACTCTCTCTCTCTCTTCTTAGTCTCTATGGTTTTTTTCTTAATGATCTTATGTTCACTTCCTGTCAACTGGTTGCTTGCTTTGCCTCTTGACTTATGGTTGACTTTATTCAATCCTGTTTACAATATTCAAGCAGAAAAATCTTGGATTAAAGGTGTGTGCTAGAGCTGAGTCACACCACAACCACAAACAAGCTTTTTTTCAGTAAATAATACAATCTCAGGTTCACAGTGTGATCAAACATCCTGCAACACATCAGAACTGGGTGTGGGCAATATGCCTATAAACATTATCCTGGTCTATTTGTTGAGATACGCTAAGAAACAGTAGCTAGTAATATCAGATCTCCACCCCTAAATACCAAGACCAGAGTGTACTGCCTGCAAGATGGACTTCAGAGAAGTCCAGAGCTCCTTCCCCTACAGGAACGATGTAGAATAGAGTATGGTGGCTCATGTCTATAATCTTAGCAATTAAGAAGCCGAGACAGGAGACTGGATTCCAAGTTCAAGACCAGGGTCAGCTACGTAGTGAGTTCAGAAGAGCCTGAACTACAGACAGACTCTACAGAACTCAATAAACAATGTATCCCTCAACCTAGGGTTTGCTGTCTAGATAATCTAGACTAATTGGTAAATCCAGGTCAATGAGAGACCATGGCTCAAAGAAAGTGAACAGAGTTCCTGAGGGTGACACCTAGGGTTGTCCTCTAGCTTACATATACATGTGCACATGCACACACATACACATGCGAACAACACCACACACACACACTCACATGCACGATACAGGAATCGCTAGTCTTCAAGAAACATGTTTGACTGCAAAAATGGGTGGGAAAGATAGTCAGTGGTTAGAAGCAGTTGTTGCCCTTCCACAGGATCCTAGTTCAGTTCCCAGACCACACATGAAATGGCTCACAGCACCCCCCATATACATACATACACACACAAACATACATGTGCACACACACATAAATAGTAATACATTAGGAAAAGACATCCAGGGACCAAGAGTCGGATGATAGAAGTCAATCTATCAAAAGCAGAAGATGAAAACAAGCTGGTGTCATTATTCTGGAATTTGATAAAGTAGACTTCAAAATTAGAAGCAATAAAGAAGGCCATTGCATATTAACGTGGTGACTAATTCATCAGGAGGATATAACAGTTGTAAACATATGTACAATGAATATTAGGGCTCCCAATTTCATAGAGCAAACACTAACGAACATTAAAGGTAGCTAGATCATACTAAACAATAGTGAGAGATCTCAACGCATTCTTATTTAAACAGGTCATCCAAATTAAAATGGATCAGGAATGTCAGAGTTAAACTACATCACAGATTAAGTGAACTTAATATTAATATTAATCTAAGAGATACAGAATAGACGCTCATTTCAGCGCACATAGATATTCTTCAAAGTAGGTCATACTCTAGCCTGCAATGATCACTTAGAAAAGAATGAAGAAACTGAAATTTCTCTTTGTTTATCAAATTAGATGACAGGTCACTGTAGATCATAGGAATCTCTAGCAACAGAAACTACTTAAGTACTTGAGGGCTGAACAATACACCCTGAGTGAAGAATAGACCATGGAGGCACCACAGAGTAATTCTAAAGTTTCTAGAATCAAATGAAATCGAGGATACCTTCCTTACTAGAACTTTTGAAGTACAACAAAAGTAACTCTTAAAAAGAAACTTTATGGCTTTGAGTACTTCAATAAGCAGAGAAATCATAAATAAATAACAGACTGATGTTCCTCAGGTGACCTGATCCTACGATGTCATTAGCCCCTTCTCTCAGGAGCTTTGCCTTAAAGTGGTCTTCCATCTCCGCTGTTGCCCATGTGACATCAGGGTGACCAGTGGTCACAGCTGCTCCCTCAGGTCATCACAACTGCCTGTCCTAGTCGCTCCCTCGGGTGACTTAGTAGCTTTGACTTCTGAGTGCCCTGCACTTTCTCTCCCTTGCCTACCCTACTTGAGGTGTGCCAATGGCAGCCAGCCCCACCAACCCCTTTGCCCCGCCCACCCTTCTGCCTTGGACTTTACTCTCAGCTCTGTCCACCCCTACAGTTCAGCCTATTTAATTACTCCACCCAAGAGGCCCCACTCATGCCCATCTCGGCCATGCCATTTTGCTTGCCCACTAGCCCTCCAACCCTTCTTCAGGCACCTTCCTTTGCAAGTCTTCTCCCTGCCAATCACAATTCTCGCTCTTAGCCTCTTTCCTTCAAGTCTGCCATCCTTAAGTGTGCTCCTTCCCTTCTGTGCTCCAACACTTCAATCAGATCAGCACTGCCATCCCTTATACCACTTTAATCAGTCATCCATCCCATCCTAGCCATACAGACTGACAGCTCTGCTCACTCTTCTGCTCAAGCTCTGTTACTGACTCTGTCACTACTAATCCGTGGAGTATCCATTTAGCATCTCTTGTAGAGTTCTGGCCAGTCAGAATCATACGAGCTCAGCTCAGCCGGACTGATTCTCTCTTCATCAACCCATGCCCATGACACCCATCCTGCCACCAGCTCCTGGGAGCTCCTTCCAGAAGAATACAGAAGGTGTCTTGGCTGAGAGAACTTGGGTTGTATGGAATTCTGGGCTCCCACATCAAAACTTTGGGTTGCCTTCAGCTCTGACCAATCTGTCCCATCGTAAAACGTACCTGCTGACAGAAGTGGATTATCAGTCTGTAAGCATCTGTTGAGTGCTCTTGATGTACCAGAGAGTGAGAAGGTATACCAGACATAGCAAGGTTCTCATCTGAAGGGAGTCCTTCAAAGTCACAGAAGCAGAAAGAGTTCAGGCCTCTGCTTTTGCTGGTCATATGACTTTGCACTTCTCCTTAGCCTCATATACTTTCCCCTTTCCTCTACAGGATGGGCACACTCCTTAGCAAGTAAGAACTTCCCCTCCCACCTTAGAAGGAGGCTGTTCAGATATGCAAGTGGCCATTCCCCATCTTCCCCAAGGTTGGCTCTCAGGGGAAATGGCCTCTCATAATGATCTTTGGATAATCTCAATCATCTCTGCAATCTCTTGCAGCACAGACTCAACCCTTGGGAGTCAGAGCAGCAGGTGGGCACTCAAACAAGCACAGGAAACTGGTATGAGGTCCAGCCTCAGGGCCAGTTCAAGAAACAGACGCTGGGCTGCACATGTGGAATTGATGCCAACCCCTGCCTGAACAGTCTTCCCTGGACACTGTGTCCAGTGAGTGCACACTAAGCTTCTGCTGTCCTCTGTCACTGCTCAGATTCTCAGTCTCCAGAGAGTGCCTGATTAGCTGGGAGTGGGGATCAGTAAATGCTTCACATAGAGCTGGGTCTAAAAGAGCAGAAATTTGGTATAAATCAAAGAGGGGAGGGCATCCCAAGGAACAGCATGTGCATCACCAGGAAAGCATCCCAGGCTGTCTCAGAACTGTGCGTGCCATCCTACCCCAGGTGCTTGTCTGATCCAGCAATTCAGTGTTTATCCTTGTCCTGCTAAGTGGACATTACAGAATTTCTGGAAACTTTATTGAATTACTTTATTAAAATGCCAAATGCAGTTTTAAAGAATTCAAGTTATGTATAAGAGCATACCTTCAAATGAGGATATTTTGACTTCTTCCTGTCTGTCTTAGTTAGGGTTTTACTGCTGTAAATAGATACCATGACCAATGCAAGTCTTATAAAGGACAACATTTAATTGGAGCTGTCTTACAGGTTCAGAGGTTCAGTCCATTCTCATCAAAGTGGGAACATGGCAGCTTCCAGGCAGGCATGGTACAGGAGGAGCTGAGAGTTCTACATCTTCATCTGAAGGCTGCTAGCAGAATACTGGCTGCCAGGCAGCTAGGACAAGGACATTAAAGCTCACACCCACAAGGCCACATCTACTCCACAAGGCCACACCTCTCAACAGTGTCACTCCTGGACCAAGCATATACAAACCATCACACTATCATACTTGTATCCTCTTGATCTCTTTCCCTTAGGATATTGCTTTAGTAAAGACTTCAAGTCCTCTTTTGAACAGGAGGGGCAGAGAGGACATCCTTGCTTTTTCCCGATTTGAGCAGAAATGCTTTGAATTTTTCTCTATTTAGCAAGAACTGTGTCCCCTTGTATCCCTAGATTTTTCAGGACTTTTATCATGAAGGTTTTTTGTTGGATTTTGTCAAAGCCTTTTGCATTTGATGAGATGATTTTGTGGTTTCTCTCCTTGAGTCAGATTATGTGGTAGATTTTGTTTACTGACTTACATATGTCGAGGCCCTGCTGTGCCTCTGGGATGATGATGACTTGGTCATGGTGGATAGTCTTTTTTATGTATTCTTGAATTCAGTTTGCAAGTATTTTGTCAAGAACTTTTGGGTCCATGTTCATGATAGATATTGGTCTATAATTTTTTTTGTTGGGCTATTATCTGGTTTTACTATCAGGGTTCTATTGCTGACTTTGTAAAAGTATTTTGGAAATGTTCCTTTGTTTTCTATTTATGGAAAAAAGTGATGTGTATTGCTGTGAGTTCTTTGAAGATCTAGTAGAATTCTACACTGAATCCACTTGGCTCTAAGCTTTGTTTAGCCAAGAGACTTTTAGTTACTGCTTCTGTTTCACTGGATGTTGTGGGTCTATTTAAATTATATGTTTCCTCTTAGCTTAGCCTCGATGGACCATATAGATCTAGAAATTCATCCATTTCTTTTAGATTTTCCAGTTTGGTGGAATACAGTTTTAAAATTTTCATTTTAAATAGAATGTTATTTAATGTGTATAGCTGTTTTGCCTGCATGTATATCTGTGTAGTGTGTGCATGCCTGATACCTGCTGAGGCCAGAAGAGGGGGTCTTGTCTCTTGGAACTGGAGATATAGACAGTTGTGAGCCATCATGCGGGTGCTGGAAAGCGAATCCATGTCCTCTGGAAGAGCAGTCTGTTCTCTTAACTGTGGGGCCATCTCTCATGGCTCTATCTTTTTTTTTTTTTTTTTTTTTTTTTTGGCTAATTTGGCTAAAAGTTTGTCTAAAGTCTTTCCAAAGAACTAAATTTTTGCTTCATCGACTCTTTGAACTGTTTTTGTTGTTGTTTCTATTTTATTAATCTCAGCCCTGATGTTTGTTAACTTTTCCTGTCTCCCCCTTTTTTTATGCAAGGGGAGTTTGCTTGTTTTGTTTTTCCAAGTTCTTCAGGTACATCATTAAGTTACTGAGCTGAGGCTGGAGAGATGGCTCAGAGGTTAAGAGCACTGGGTGTTCTTTCAGAGGTCCATGAGTTCAATTCCCAGCAACCACAAGGTGGCTCACAACCAGATATAATGGAATCTGGTGCCCTCTTCTGACCCACAGATATACATGTAGGCAGAACACTGCTACATAATAGATAAATCTCTTTAAAATGTTATTAAACCAAGATCTTTCAATTTTTTTTTAATGTAGGTACTTAGTAGGTACGGTTTTCTTCCCATTGCCTTCATTTTGTCCCATAGATTTTGATATGCTGTGCTTTCATTTGCATCCAGTTCTAGGATTTTAAATTTTCCTTCTTGATTTCTTCCATGACCCAATTATCATTCAGTAGTGTTTGTTTAGTGTCTATGTATTTGTGTACATTCTGTTGTCAATTTCCAGCTTTATTCCATTGTGCTAAGATAGAATGCAGACTGTGATTTCTGTGTGTCCTATATGGTCAGTTTTGAAGAAAAGTTCTATAAGCTGCTGGGAAGAATGTGTATTCTTTAGTGTTTGGCTGGAATATCTGTTAGGTCCTTCGGTTCATGATGTCATTTGACCCCAGAGTTTGTCTGTGAGTTATTTCTGGATGGCCTGTCTATGGGTGAGAGTGTGGTGCTGACATCACCACTATCACTGTGTTGAGGTCAATCTGTGGTTGTAAATCTACTACTGCTTCTTTTATGCGATTGGTTGCCCTTGTATTTGGCACATGTATGATGTTTAGGATAGTATTAGGTATAATGAAAATTAAGACTGAAATTAATAAAAGAGAAGCAACAACAAAGCAGTGCAGGGGAACTGTAGATGTGGGTTGAGGGAACACTTACCCGCTGCTGGTGCAAACTGGCCCAACCACTATGAAAATCATCGTGGAGCCTTCTAGAAAAGCTAGAAATGGCTGGGCAATGATGCCATACATGTTTAATTGTAGCCTCTGAACTCAGGGACAAGTGAATCTCTATAAGTTTGCGATTAGTCTGCTTTACACGGTAAGTTTCCGTCCATCCAGGAACCTTGTCTCAAAGAAAGCTAGAAATAGATCTATTACATGGTGCAGTTATACTCTATTAGCATATACACAAAGGGCTCTAAATCATACTGTACGATACGAGTCATCCACATTCATTCACTGCCTCTACTCACGCTAGCCAGGAAACGGAAACAGCCTTGATGTCCATTAACTGATGGATGAATAATGAAAACATGGCACATTTACAGAATGGAATATTATTCATCTGTTAAGAAAAATAAAATTGTGAAACTTTCGGGTGATGTATGGAGCTGGAAACAACCCATTCTGAATCAAGACTCAGAAAGACAAACGTTATGTGTTTTTTTTCATATGTGGATGCTAGCTTTGAATCTTCAGATATGTGTGTTCTTTTTGGAATACTGTCTTAGGGTTTTACTGCTGTGAGCAGACACCATGACCAAGGCAACTCCTATAAGAGGCAACATTTAATTGGGGCTGGCTTACAGTTTAAATGTTCAGTCCACTATCATCAAAGTGGGAGCATGGCAGCATCCAGGCAGATGTGGGGCTACAGGACCTGAGAGTTCTACATCTTTAACCAAAGGCAGACAGGAGAAGACTGTTTTCAGGCAGCTAGAAGCCCACACCCACACACTTCCTCCAGCCAGGCCACACCTACTCCAACAAGGCCACACCTCCTAATAGTGCCATTCCCAGGGCCAAGCATATACAAACCACCACAAATAACCATAGAGATTGGACAATTAATAAGAAGAAATGAATGTATTTCAAGAAAATGTAGAAAGAACTCAGTGGTTTAAAAGGTTAAAGAGGAAATAATGGAACAGGGAGGGTTAAGTGGTCTGGAGGATGGGAGGAGAGGGGAGTCAAGGGAAGATGGGGAGGGATAACTAACATCAAAGACTTTTTGAAAAAGACATGGAAACTTATTACTCTAGAAGCTCACACACACACACACACAACACACACACACACACACAATTTAAATGGAGTTTTACTCTAACATGGCAACAGTGTGCATATATACACATACACACACACACATCACAACACACACACACAACACACACACATACACATACACACCACAGTGTAACAAAAAAAACCCCGTCCCAGGAATGGATGATCATTTTTTTGGAGCTGTTGGCCAGTGGTGTCTTATAGACTCTCAGAAACAGCATTACAGGCTGTAACCAATGTTCTTGGTCATCCCCACTAAACTTGGTGGTAAGACCCCATTGCTGAGGACATCACATAGCTAAGTCAGAGAATGTGAAGAAATCAATCTAGTACTCACTTGGAAGCTTCATTACTACTGGTTAGCCTTGCATAGTGCAGCAAAGGACCACACACATTATTGGAGGAGAAAAGTGATCACTAATCTCACCCAGCTGTAAACCTGGTTAACACAGCAGTGGCAGGCTGGTAAGACATGCCTACTCGATATAGTGGTGCAGTAACCAAATATTATTGATTGAACTTAAGACACACTCTACCAGTTTAAAACTATATCTGCCACCATTATCAGGAACAAGAACTTGTGGCCAGATTAAGTCAATACTTTGGAGGAGAACCTACTATTACTTCTCTAAAGGGGCAAAGGATTAAACAGACTCTTAAAGACGTCTTACTCTGCTCATAGTTGGGGCATCTCTCAACTCGCATCATTCTTTTGTGCACTAGACTGAGATTAACAGAGAGACACACAGCTGGTAAAGGTGCAGAGAACAAGGGAGTGCTGAATGCTCACTCCTAAGTGGGACATCACACCCCTTCCTGCTAGAGTTTAGGGATCATGATGGAATCAGGTGCAGAAAGATTGTAAGAGCAGCAGAGGCAGCAGATGAGTACAAGTTTTCTGGGCGTAGCTGAGCAGTTGTGTATATGAACCCACAGCAGTTGAAAAAGCATGCACAAGGCCTGTGCAAGCTCAGGTCACAGAAATTCTCAGCATGGTCAGGGAAGGTGGTCATGAAGTCCCATCTCTAGTAAAGGAGTCATTGGCTAATTGTAGCTGCTGGGAGAGGGAGAGTCAGTTTTAAGGGTGTGGCTCCTGGTAGGCCAACCAGACTCTAGTGAAAGGCCACCCATCCAAGAGTGTATGCACATCAAAATAAGAAAGGGGGAGGTATATTCTCATATACCACAAATTTATTTAAATTGTGTTCTTTTTATTTTAAATTTTTAAAAAAAATTTGGATGCCAAGGAACTTTCTGCTGAATGTCTATGGCACCTATGGCATACTTATGCCTAGGTGAAAAGGAAAGATGCACTTACTGGCATATAGTATGATTCTGATCAGGTATCTAATATGGGGAAGAGGGCATGTTTTTGTTTTTTTCTGCAGGATGCTGAAGGAGCATGGTGGCTGCCAGAGTGATTGGTGAGACATGTTGATGCTGAGACAAAGAATGATGCTGACCTGTGAGCTTGCTTAGTGCCCTTACAATGGTGACTGGGAAGCTGTATTGGACATACGTTCTTGACCCACCTTTGCTTGCCTATATCCCAGATGGGACAAGCTGCCTTACCTCAAGTTTTTAGACCTTGTGGAACAGAGAATCAAAAGAGAAGTTATAATGATTCTTGTATTTTTTTTTTAAATGTGACTAGTTATTTGAACTCAATCATGGACTGGTCTAGAAATAAATTCAATATTGGAAATGACAGTCTTCACTTGGAAGGCTGGTTCTGGACATTTTCAGAGACATATTTGGAAGTTAGCTGTAGTTCTCTATGATGATATGTTAGCAAGAATAAAGTTGGGACAAGATCTGGATTTCAAACAAGTATTAGTACATGTGTTAAGGCTCTTTTAATTGTCAAGTTAAAATTACTTTTGTTTCTTCTACAGTATTTAATGTAAGTTGGTTGATTGTACACTTTCTAATTGTGTTAGTGTGTTGAAATCTGGCATGTCAGTTAGGAGGTCTATCAACCAGCTTTTGTTTTATTGCCCGAGTATTACAGAACTTTGGTCTTCTGAAAAAATCTTGCAAGTACTGGAAGAAGTGAGTCAGGCTTTAAGCAGAAGCAAGAGGTAGTGGGCTTGATTATTGCTGGTATAACAGCTTTAATTACATTAGTAGATAGCACCACTGCTTCTGCAATTGCTTTGACACAAGAAGTTATGACAGCTACTTTTGTTAATCATTTAGCAAAAGAATGTTATTAATGTGTTGAGTATACAGGAGGCTTTAGATAGGCATTTGGAACATCAGATTGATGCTCTTTATCCTATTCAAATTACTGGAAGGAGGTTCAGAGTTTAAGAGTAAGGAGCTATCCCAAGTGTCATGCCAAATACCATTAGAATTGTGTTACTTCTAAAGTTTACAATGATAGCCATTATAATTAGGAAAAAGTTTAAAGACACCTGTAGGGTATTTGGCAAAATTCTAACACCTCTCTAGATGTTTTAACTTTGCCCAGTGAGCTTATGAATTTAAAGAATGCTGCTCTGCTGAGTGTTGATGTTGCTGAAAAAATTACCCATGGCCTGAGGTCAATATTTTCATTTTGGTCAAGCGGCAAGAATGGCATATATAGCTTGATCATGCTAGCCCTCTTTGTCCTGAAAATACTTTTATTCCTGCCCATTGTGTTATAGGTTGTCTTTAATAACATCAACATGTTGGCAGCCAAAGTACATTGCTTGAAACTGAAAATGGACCCCCAGACAGAGTTATTAATTTAACAGGTTGGCAAGCCAATTACAGATAAGATTCTGCACAGAGCCTTACCAACCTAAGACAGAAGTGCATTGCTTTGGATAATGCATATTCCACAATGGTTAAGGAAGGCCTTCTTGGCAGAACGACCTAAGACAGGCTAGTCTTGTTTATGAAATAAAAAAGGGGGCAAGGCAGAGAGCTTTTGGGGTTGCTTGGCAGGAATCTGACATTAGGCTAGAACAAAGAAGTAATTTCAGGCAGGAATCTAAATCTTAGGCTAGAACAAAGAAGTAGGCTTCAGGCATGAAAATGACTTTGCACTAGAACAGGGAAGTTGGCTCAGATATTTTGGTCTTCCTGATAAGCTCTTAGAAATAGTGATCATGGGAATGATCACAGAACTTTGTTTATGGCCTTGTTTGTTCTTTGACTATTTGTGTTTATTGTCTTGTTTGTTTCTTGACTATTTGCATCTATTGTATTGCTAGTTCCTCAACCTAGAACTGACCTTAAACTTGCAAGTAATTATAATGGTATAAAAACAAACAGGAGGATGGAGGATGGGATGACACTTCCTTGGGGGGGGGGGAAGGGATGACATCTGAAATGTAAATAAATACAGTATTCCATTAAAAAAAAAAGAAAAAAGCACAAAGTTGGGCATGGAGTTGAGGGGGGACAGATCTAAGAGGAGTAGAAGAGGTAGTGAATATGATCAAAACAAGTTCTTAAAGAGACAATAAGACATGTGAAAACTAGTAAAATGAAAAAGTAAAACAATAGACTTAGGAAAAATATTCAAGATTACTGCAAAATTGAGGAGGGAAGGGGAACCATTACAAAACCTAGTGCCTCATGTCACAAATTGGTATCGGACAACATCATTCTAGATAGGTTTACAGATATAAATAAGGAAGGAAGGAAGGAAGGAAGGAAGGAAGTGAGAAGGAAGAAGGAGGAGGAGGAGTGTGAAGAGAAAGGAGGAAGGTGAGGGTAGAGAAGCAGAAGCAGGTGGAGAGGAAGAAAAGAAAAAGCATCCAAAGGTCACAGTGACTGTGCTGATTTTAAATTAAATGTGTGGAACTTCTTCTCACTCAAACCTAATACAAAATAAACAAACGTGAGTGGACTCCACAGTTACTAACTTGACACGAGTTTGTTACCCAACTGCACGCCTGTCACAGATCTCAAGATGATGGACACTAAGACAGCTGATCCTCTTTCTTCTTGAGTCCCATGTTCTGGTGGATCTTGGCACTTTCTCTCTGTTCTTAAGGATTTGGAGATCCAGTCCCTCGAGCCTCTTCCATGCCCCAACATACTGCGGGTGGCCTGTGGCCATGCCCAGCTCTGCCATGCTTCCCTTGGATGAGCAGCTTGGTCCTGGTTTATTTGATGGCACTGTCACCAGCCTGGCCTTGACATTTCCCTGTCTTTGCTTGGATCTCTTTCAGTTGCACAACTCTGACTCATAGACGGGAAGCAGAAACCTGCTCCATGTCCTGCTGGCCCTGGCAAATCAGAGCAGCGTGGAGATGCTGAGCAGCATTTGATGGATCTAGAGCCAGTGCTCAGGGGACCCCCAGAAGCCGGGGTCCTGGACTTGGGCATTGGCACCTAGAGGAGAGACTCTGCATGTGAGCCTTCTGAGGAGGCCAGAGCAGCCTGGACAGGGCTCAGGAGAGGGCACGACAGTGTAGTGCCTATATCCTAGCCGCAGAGGGGAATTAGAGAGACAGGCTGCTGCTCCTCTGGGCTTAGATTTTTTTTCCAGAGTCCAGGGACTAAGAAACAGATACCACTGCTCAGTGTCTTTTCACTAAGAAACAAACAAACTTTTCACTAAGATAAAACCAAACTGAAAGATTTTCTTTTCCCCTGGAAAACCAAGTCCCAACGTGAGCAGTGTGGACTGCCATGGTGTTCACTAGGCCATCACGGACCAGAATCTTCCTGTTTCCATTTCACAGTTTCACTCAGAAAGCTCACAAGAGCAGGAGAAGAAGGCTAACCTCAAAGTTGTCCTTAATCTGATCTGCCACCAGAATAATCTGATGAAGAAAAATCCCTCACAGGAGTGCTCAGTGCTTGCATTTTCATTAATTCCAGATGCAGTCACGTTGACAACTAAAATTAGCCATTATGGCATCTTGTGCTACTCTCGAATCAGCAGAAGAAAGTGCGATCAATGCTACAAAACCCAGCGTTGAAGTGGCTGATACTAACAAACAACAGCGTTGACCACTCAGGAAAATGGCACCTCATTCCCGGTCCTGTACAGCCCCGTGTGCTGATGGGAATCGGCGTTTCTAGTCCTCTCCACTTGCCTGACTCCTCCACAGAGTGGCTCTTGGTGGTGTGTAACACAGGCTTTCAATCTGTTTTCTTCCTAAGAACTGAAGACTACAAAGTGGGTTTAGTGCACAACCACTGGCACAAAGACAGACTCATCCACGGAAACGCTTGGAGGGGATGCTGGGTTTGTGTCCATCTGAAAACAAGAGTGCTTTAAAGTCTGACTTCTGGGGATTTGAGCATTTATTTTCCAAAACACAGCACTTCGGGGAGAGCCAGACTCAGCACCAACATGCCAGGCTCCGTTTCTGAGTTAGAGAGATGAGGACTAGCAAGGGACTGGGGGCCTGCTCTCCTTCATCTTCTGATGTCACCTGTAAGAGGAGAAACTGTTCCCAAGCCACTTATGTTCCCCATGCAAGGAGGTGACCATGGACTGCAGCAGGCTACTCTCCCGACAGCACTGAGCAGAAGTGGGAGCCCTTTCCTCTCTTAACCAAATGGAGGATCCTAGTTTGGATTGTAGCTGTCCCCAAAGGCTTGGTCCCAGCTTGAGGTGATAATGGAAGGTAACTGGACCTTCTAGAGGTAAGGTCCAGTGGAATGATGTTAAGTCACTGGGAGCAAGGCCTTGAAGAAGAGAAGAGACCCTCAGCTCCTTCATGTTTCTCTCTTCCTGGATGTCATGAGGGGATTGTTTTTCCCCAACAGCCTCTTGCTATGATGAGCTGCCTAGCAACAGGGCTAAGCAACCATGGACCTAAGCCTCTGATACCAAACAAAGCCTTCTTCCTTTATAAGCTAAAGGCTGGGGAGGGTAATTTGTCACGTGACTGGCAACTGACTGTCATGGGATTCTGGGTTTCTGCTGTTCCCCAGCTATGGGAATGGGGTCTTCAGGCCTCATTGTCCTGTCCCACTTGCTCCCACCCTGGGAGACAGGACCTGCAGGCAAGAGCTCCAGGGCAGGGGGCCCAACACTTTCATAAGAGAGGCTGGCGGCCCTCCCAGCAGATATGCAGTGGGGCTGTCCACGTGGAGGTGGTCACAATGAGGTGGGATGCAGAGACTCACTTCACTTATACAGTCCCTTATAGGACATTGCCACAGTCCTGCTCAGAACCCTTGGGTGTCCCCTGCAGGAGGAAGCCCTCAGCCCCTCACAGTAGAGCTCAGGGTGACTCCTGTCACTTCCGACTGCTTCTTTCCACCTGTTGTTCTCCATGGACTGGATGCTCGAGCTCTTGAGAGTATTACCTGGGTGTCACATCCATCTCTTTGGTGGATTCTTGTGACATAGGCCAAGTTAGTGCAGCATAACAGCCACTGTGATGGGAAGAAGTGTCCTGATTGGGGGTCTTCAGGGTGGGCCATGGGTGCTTTTCATCACCCTGTACCAGCACAGATCTCCTTGTCAGAGGCCTTCTTTGCTGCAAGTGGAGGTTCTCCACAAGCCACTCAGTCACATCAGCTGTGCTTTCCCTCTGAGCACCAGCGTACTTCATTTACTCTTTTTAAGTAGTCTGCCTAGCACAGGACCCCAGCAGCTCGTTACTTCATTAATAAAAGGGTTTCTGTAGCCTATGATATTTTGCTTTATGCCTCTTCTTTTCTGTGTGTGTGTGTGTGTTATGGGGGGTTGTGTGTGCATGAGTGTTTATTGGTGTGTTTAGCTGTGTGTGGGCTACAGAGACTAAAGGAGGATGTTGGGTGTCTTACTCGTGTTTCGCTCTGCCTCACTCCCTTGAGACCAGGCATCTCTTAGTAGCAACTGTTACTGTGGTTCTGGGACTGGGCTGGCTATTTCTTCTGCCTCCAACAGGTGGCGACAAAGCACAGAGTGTGCGTCTGCCCAGATACACTTGGTTTGCCTGAACAAGAAACCCAGGGGGACAGCTCTTTCAATGATCCAAGTAGTGGTTGCAAACAGAGAGACCTTGACTAACAGGAATTTGAAATTTTGCAAAAAAAAAGAACTGCAGTCAGTTCCAGTTAGTTGATCTGGGACTCGGGACTTTGGGGTGCTTTAAAGTTTCTCCTTCAGAACTCTCATCCCCCTCTAGTGAGTAAGTGACCTGGAAGTTACTAGCTGCAGAGCACACCCAACAAACAAGCAAATGAAAAACTGTCTTGGATCATGAATTTAATAAGTGACAGAGCTGGTACCAAACTCCAGGTTTAGCTGACCCCAAAATGTGTGTTCTTTTCAGCAAGTCATGCTTTTGGTTGACATAAGCCCTGTACAGTCGTTATGAGGAGATTGTATTCTAATGAGAGGCCTCTGGTGTGAGCCTGGATATCCATTAGGATGGGAAGGGCTCTTCCAAGACAAGCCCAGGGCAGTGGAAGCCCAAGAAAGAATTACAATAAAATACACTATCTTCAAATACAGACCTGGTCCCTATGTAGGGATATGTGTCTGACTCACTCAAAGATCTGTAGAGAATATCTGACCCTCTATATCTCTAACGGCCGTAGAGCCTGGAAAACTTTAATCTTTGATGAATATTTGACAAAGAAATGAAGAAGAAACCAAGAACCATGGGTAGAAGCCAGGTGGGTCAAGGCAAGCTTTTCAGGTGAATGGGGATGTGGGTGGACCTTAGAGGGGAGTTACAAATTTACCAGGTGGAAGAGAGCTAAAGGCATTCGAGCTACACAAAGAGGAAGGATGGGGTGCACCTTTGATAAATCACAGCACGTGTTCAACATGCATCTAATACCTCTAACACACACACACACACACACACACACACACACACACACACACACGCTACACCCACCAATGAGGATCAGAGAGGAGGAGAGAGGGAGGGAAGGAAGGAGAAGGGGAGGGGAGAGCTCCACCTTTTCTGGCTTCCTTCCCCAGCATTTGTCAATCAGGCTAAGGTGTCAAGGTTCTGGGCAACGTGTTCCCCACTGATCTTAGGTACTGAGGTGTCCTACTCATATTTGATTTGATTTATGGTCCACTCCTGCCACTGAGACCTCAGTTGCTCTTGATAACTCAGATACTATTCCACAGCTGGGATCCTGAAATGTACCCAAAGACACTATTGAGGGGTTGTAGAAACATTCATGTTTGTTTTGGGTTTTTTTTTGAGACAGGGTCTCACTATGTAGATCAGGCTGACCTTGAACTCATGGAGATCATCTTCCTCTGACTCCCAAGTGCTGGAAAGTAGTAGATCCTTTTAGAGATGGTATCTAATGGGAAGAAATTAAGTTATCACAGGACTTTCAATCTCTTCCTGCCTCTCTCTGCATCTCTGCTTCCCAGCTGCCACAATCCCAGCATTTCCCTGTGCTTAGTGGGCTCCTTGTGATGGACATAGCTACCACAGGCCCAAAGGTAGTAGAAGCAAATGACCATGGGCTGAGACACTGGAAGCCAAGCTAAACAAAAACCTTTTATCTGAGATATTTATCTGAGATTAACTAACACAGCCATCTTAGTTCCCAGCACAGTCTCTTCTATTGTGGTGGTCTTGGTCTTTCTTCTTCTGTAAGTTAATACCACAAAGGAAGTGTAAGAGTTATCCTAGTCCTTGGGAGGTAGAGGCAGGAGGATCAGTTCAAGTCATCTTTGGCTACACAGTGAGTTCAGGCTATCTTAGACTACATGAGATCCTGCCTACACACACACACACACACATACACACACACACGCACACGCACGCCACGCACACACACACACACACACACACACACACACACACACACACGAATAAAGGAGTAGCATAGGAGAAGCATATGGCTAGAGCCAGTGCTTCAAGTTCAAATCTCAACTCTATCATATGCTACTGGCTGTGAGGATATGGGGATATTTAATCCTCCGTGATCACATTCCTCAGATACACAGGGATGTGATAATGAGAACAGGGGCTCACAGCGCTGTCAGAGGGCCCTGAGGTAACATGCTGCAGCCTTGAGGGCAGTGCAGGCATGGGGCAGTGCTGCCTTTGGGCTTGACCATTCCGTCATCCTCAGGCTCCTTGCTGGAGAAGGGCAGAGACTGGGTTTTCCCCACCCACTCTTCTAACTCAGCATGTTCTCCAATCCTTCCCCCTCTCCCTTCCTACCAGGTGCCCTCAGCATTTGCCAGGTCTTCTGCTGTCACAACTGCCATAGGACTTCCAGGTCATGAGTGTCTCAACATCCATGACATGCACAACTTGGCTCTAAGATGACAATGGTGCACATTGGAAGTGACACACCAGAGAGATGTTCTGAAGAGACCTCAGATGATGGATGCTTTGTCTAAAGATGACTAGACAGAGGAGGAATACAAGAGCATGTGCTAAGGGTGGAGAGGGCATCCAGAGTGACACATGGGTCACTGTCCATAATGCCTCACCTGGGCAAACCTGAAGTCAGGAAGACTGAGTGGATGGCTGGTGGCATCTGGAGGGCCTTCAATGACCTGTGCAGCAATCAAATGGATGACACCAGTCAAGGACACAATTAGGACTGTGGGCTGCAGTGGCTCTACATTTCCTGGCTTCTTCACAGCACAACAGTTAGGGTGAGTCAGGACTCCTGTATGCATCCGTTTACCGTCACCTGCATCATTACCTTTTCCTGTCATTGAGGAAGCCATCACAGGCGGCGCGTCAGGAGGACACAGAGAACTCCTTGCAATGGAAAATGTTGAACAATGTATTGGCCATGTTCTGAAAGCACCCCCCCCCCAGCTGGGGTACAATATAGCTTAGTTGGGAAAGTATTGGTTCAGCATTAGAAAACAACTAGGTTCAACCCCCGACATCACATAAACCAGGGTGGGAGCACACAGTCTGTAATGCCAGCACTCCTGAGCTGGAAGCTGGAGGATCAGGAGGTCAAGGCTATTCTCCACTTCAGCCAGCTCCATACCAAAATAGCAATAAAAGTTCTCCGGGCCAAATGTCCCATCTGTCCCTGAACCCATGTTGGAGTCTCTCTAGTCCGTCAGGCTCTCCTGTGGTCAGCTTCCTTCCCAGCCCCCATCAGTGTCTCCATGGGTCACCCAGAAAGTGCATTGTGATACACAGACACAAAAGAGTCACTTGCTTTACCCTCCAGCATCTCCACTGGTCTCTAAACTCTTCTAGGACTACAGTCCTCTCTCTTCCCTCCACATCATTGGCTTTCTCTCTTCATCCTAGCTCCTCCTTCACCCACCTCATAGCTTCTACCATAATGGGTGCCCAAATCCTGTGACCTGCTGGGGACAGCCCAGCCACCTCCTCAGAGCTAAAACCAACGTTTCAGCACGCAGAACCCTCTCTCCCATCGACCTTCTCCCCAGCCTGTGCTATCTGAAGCTGTGCATGTGTTTTCTGAAGTCTATCTCCCCACTGTCCCCAGACAAAGGTCCCCGTGCCCCCTTCGCCAGTAGCCGGTGGGTGCATTCGTGAACAGCTGCTTCCACGGAAGAAGGCTGTACATGAATGTATGTGAATGTGTGCATGAAGAACTGCAGTCTGGAAGGCTAAGCAGGCCTGAAGTAGAGAGAAGAGTAGCGTTCACTACAGTTGGGACTACCTTGTTCCAATCTGGCTATCCACCAGTTAGTGACTTTGGGTTTGACTTCATGAGCCTCAATTTCTCCAACTGAAACTTGAGATCAGGGTCTCTGATCAGATAGACAGAAGGCCAGAATGCACCACCTGCCGCACCCAGCAGGTGTCGCCGTGAGAGCGCACTGAGCTTTCACCTGCGCGCGCTCTCAGGTTCTGCTACTGGTCATTGGGCTTCAGTCCAATTCCAAGTCTCCACCGGTAGCCAGATTCCAGAGGATCTTGTCACATCTCGCCCTCGGTGCAGTCAGCCCCTCGCATAGACGAGGGTGAGGAGAGAATGTGTGGGGTAGTAGTTCTGCAGAAGTCGCCACCCCAGTTCCCTGTTTCTGGCCCGTGTGACAGAGCTCTAACAAGGCGCGAGGGTTCTGGAATGAGCCTATATCCACTACACCAAGAGGATGGCCCTTGGGCACCTGCTGGTCTCAACCTGCGAGTTAGCGAAAGATGCTAGGCAGGCAGGATTCCACCGCCCTCCACCCCCAACTCCGCTCCACGCCCCCGCCTCCCACTGCCGCGAGCTCGGAGGAGCGCCGCGGGAGCGCGCTCGGGGCAGACATCCTCGACCCGCTGGAGCTTGGGCTCGGGGCGGGCGCTCCGGGAGGCGGGCGGGGGGAAGGGCGGAGAGGGAGGGGCGGGGGCGGGAGGCAGCAGCGCCCGCAGTCCCCGCGCCTCAAACACTTGCTGCGATCGCTGGCGCGCAGCGTCGCCCCGCGTTGCGCGCTCGCTCCCCCTCCTCCGGCTCCGCGGCTCCCGCGCTCTGGGACAGTCTCCAGTGCCCAGTGCGGACCGACGCACCGACGGACCGCCAGGGAGCCTCGGCCCGCGCCCCCTGCGCAGGCTATGTGGATTGCCCCGCCGGGCCCGGCTGGCGGGATCAGCACAGCCCGGCCCGCAGTACCCGCCACCAGCGGGGACTATGACCCGGAAAGCGCGGCGCTGTCTGGGCCACCTCTTTCTCAGCCTGGGCATAGTCTACCTCCGGATCGGGTAAGCGCCGCGCGCGTTCTTTCCGCGCGTGCGGCCGAGGCAAAGTTGCCTGGGCCCGGGAGGGAGGCGCGCTGCCCAACTTAGCTCAGGAGAGACTGTGGGCGGTGCAGGAGCCCTGAGGGCACAAAGGCTCCCCGCGAGCGGACAACCCAGGGGCGCACACAGTTCCACAGACTCGGGCAGGGGATCGGCCATCCCAAGGATCTCAGAGTCAGGGCTATCTCCAGAAACTGATAGTTCGGGGATTCTGGAGGCGAATAGATGCTCCATGGGGTCCCCAGGGACCGTCCCCACCTCCCACCCCTGTGCGCAAGCCACAAGCACAGTAGATCAGGCAGGACCACAGCCACCCCCAAGAGAGCTCAATTCCCAGCAGGAATTCTACGCGCGATATTGTGGGTGCAGCCCTTTTGCAGATAGGACTCCCCAGGTAGCAAACGGGGTCCCAGGGATGGGGATGTTCCCTGGCAAAAGCATAAACCACCTCTCAGAGCTCTGGCACCGCCTCATTTCCAGTGACCCTCAGACCCCCTTCCCAAGCTAGGAGGGCAGCAGCACCTTTAACAATCAGAAGCAAACAGTAAGACCAGAGATAGTTAATGGGTGGTCGGAGACACCAAGGATAGATGTTCTCTAGACGCCATCCAAGGACAGCAACACAACCCGACCCTGGGGTCGCTGGGGTGGGAGCCAAATAACTCAGGCGTGTCAGGAGGTGGGGCAGGCGACACTCTTATTGGAAAGTGGAAGCAGGTGGCTCCAGACGCTTGCTTGCGCTGTGTTGCGTGGTCTCTCTCTTTGTACTTAGGAAGTGACTTGTGTACAGCACGGTTCGGGGGACGTGGGAGGCTTTAATCATGGACAGAGGTCCTAGCACCAAAGGGCCACCTTGGTAGGCTTCACACCTGCCTTTCTACCCCCAACCCCACTACCTGTGAACCTCCTCGCTGCTTTGGGGAGGACTGGACCCAAGGCCAGGGGGCGTGCGTGGCAGACCCTTTGTGTTTCTCCGCCGCCACCCTCAGGCTTCTCACTTCCCCAACCCCACCTCTCTGGAACGGGATTTCAAAACCAAGTGTGCTCTGAGTGGACTAGGCGGCCTCCAGCCCAACCGCGGATCGAGAGGCGGCTTCTGGGCTCGCGCGCTGCCTGCCTGCGGGTGTGTTTTAAGTGTTATTGATTCGCCCGCGTCTGGATGGCTTTTCTTTTTTTTCCCCACTTGCTTTAATCTTCATCTTGGCCCGCACACTACCGCCCTGCGCTCATCCACTCATCCAGCATCCAGGAAGCGAGGTCGGGGACCATTGGCTCTGGTCGTGTTGGGTATTATCTTCTTTTTAATTAGAAACGAGGGGAGGAGACACTGAAAACTAGAGAAGGGGAAAACAGCAGAGAATAAACCTCCCTGATTTCTCTGGGACCGGACACCTCATTGGCTCACTAGGGGCCCAGCTACCCTAGGGGAGGAGGCAGAGGTCAGGGGCGTGGCTTTCTCTCCAGGGCAGTTGGAGGGAGGTCCCAGTTAAGAGTTGCAGTGACTTTGAACCGCTCTGCTGGGTCCGAGGGTTAAGGTCCCCAAGTCCCTTGAGGTTTCTCAGTCTGGTAGGTAAGACTTGCTCCTGTGTCACCAACTCTGTGTGGCACATTTGTGGCATTCTAATTTTACCTGGGTTGTTCAGATGACTCCAGCACTAGCCCTGCGAACCCTTTTTTGTTCCAAAAGTAATAAAAATGGCTCCTCGATGTGGTTCCTGTCGACCCTCCGAGGTGCAGACTGCCTCTCAGAAGCTCTTGTTTAAGCAGTGCAGGCTCTGAGATACATAGAGGGGGTGTGAACTTGCTCCAGGTTGGAAAGTGAAGGAAGGCTTTGATGGAAAAGGGGCGTGCCCCCTTGGACACTAGAAAATTTCTCTGAAATTCAGGTCTCATGGTGTCATGGCTCTCTGCAGGGACAGGCATTTCCTGGTCATCAGCTAGGTGTTTAGAGGTCTTGTAGCCAATATCCTGCCCTGCCCTACCTCAGATTTCTTCCCTTCCTACCTTGGCTCTGTGGGAGGTCCTCTGTAGTAGCAGCTGAGAGGACATCATCACCCTCCAGCACCTGCCAGTCAGAGCCTTCCTCCAGGTCTCATCCCCTGTCTCTGTGTCCCCTCCAGTGGCTTCTCTTCGGTGGTAGCTCTGGGTGCGAGCATCATATGTAACAAGATCCCAGGCCTGGCTCCCAGACAGCGGGCAATCTGCCAGAGCCGGCCGGACGCCATCATCGTCATAGGAGAAGGCTCCCAAATGGGCCTGGACGAGTGTCAGTTTCAGTTCCGCAATGGCCGTTGGAATTGCTCAGCGCTGGGAGAGCGCACTGTCTTCGGGAAGGAGCTCAAAGTGGGTATGTGATCATCAGACACCCTGCGCAGGGTCTTCTGAGCTATAAAGTCAGTACCCTTGGGAGCCCTCTGTGACCCCTTCACTTGCACTAGGTCCAGTACCCTTGCTTGTGTATCTTGTGCATGTATGGCTCAGATTAACTCTCCCACTGAAGTCTAGGATTGCAGCTGGAAGCCATGCCACTTTGTTGGTTACAGGCAAAGCTCCACGCACCGACTAATGACCTAAAGCTGGCAGAGCTAACACGTTTTCAAATGAGGCCTGAATTTAAATGTGGGATGTAGGAGTTGCAGCCTCTTTTGGGAAATGGGCCGATCTATTGGTTACTTAATGCATGCAGGGCATCATTGTGATGATTAGAGCTGAGATATAGCCCCCCCCACCCCGGGGTAGGGTATGAGTGACCTATTCTCTGCCACAGTCTCCACCACTCCCTACTGTGGTCCAGCATGCACAGTCCTGTGACACAATCCACCTGACTCCTACAGCAGTGCTTGGGGGGGGGAGGGTTGGCATGTGTAGACGTGTATATATGCCTGAGCATGTACACACATGCATTCAACATGTAAGGCGATCATGATGTTTGTGATAGAGAATGTCACTGACCTTCAGGAGATCCTGGACTGTAGGAGAGGATGTGGAGACTTCTTACTTGTAGGTGTCCAGACTAGGGTCAAGATGTCAACAGACTCACTTCTGCACTGTGACCTTTCTGGAGGTATAGGGCAATACAGGTCCCCTCTGGGCGGGGCTTATTCACACAACTCTGATGCAAAGGCCCCTTTGAATGCTCTCCTCAGCCCTAGCACTAATACTCCAGTGGGATGCCCCCAAATCCCCAGTCCAATCAGGCATCTTCCACATTCCAGTGGCTTCCCCAGCCTCCCTCTGTCATCTGGGCTCCCAGGCTAGCCCACCTCCCCATTGCTCCCAGCAGGAAGGAACAATTTTTAAGTAAAAACCAGATCACAGTATTACTCTAGGAAAGACCCATTAAAGGGTCACTCATTCCAACCAGCAGGAAACCATTGCCCACCTGCTGTTGAGGCCTTGGGCTCTTCACAACCACCCAGCCTCATCCTCTTTTCTAAATACACCTTACTCCTTACTGACTTCTCTTAAGGGCCTCAGTGCTTCTCTAGAGATTGGTACCACAGTCCAAATCCTCAATGCTCACTTAAGTTGCTTGAGCCTTCCCCTGCTTGCTCCCTTGGCTCTGCATCAGCCAACTTCTCACACTATCTCAGTGCATTCTGCCTACTCCAGGAGAGCGGGCGCTCTGACCAGCTCACAGTGACTGCATCCTTCCCTGCCTCCAGGCAATCTTGCCACAGGTCTACTTTGGTCACCAGACTGTACTGACTATAGAATGGAGCCCCGTGGTCAATATGACATGAACAGGCAGGTCCCCTCCTGCAGAGCCCCTATCCCAGCACTGCCTCTCTGGATCTTGGCTACATGAAGTTCCTTCTCCCCTATTCTCCTTCTCCTCAATATGAGAATCGAATTTTTTGTTTGTTTGTTTGTTTTGGATGAGAGAGCAGTGGACCAACCTAGCTTGGGCAACAGGATGGTGTCAACACCAAGATTGCAGTTGAGGCCTCTGAAATCCCAGCCTCCTGAATCTTCTGCTTGTCCCCTTTCAGCTTTGTCCTTCTCAAATATCCTAACCCTCTTCAAATTCCAAAACCCAGGATGGTGCTCTGACAGTGTTTTAAACCTAATGGCCTTGCTGGGACAGAATGAGTAAACCTTCCACAGATGAGTAAACTGAGGCTCAGAAGGGACTTGGCCAAAGTGAGTGACAGGGTCTCCCAGCACAGAGTTTATCTCTTACAGCTTGCAGTTTTAGAATGGGTATAGCCACCCCATGGCAACACTGTGATGAGGCCCATTGGGCTGTGGCAGAGGAGACCAGGATGGAGGCACCCCTGGATCATAGCACCCCACACACCTGGCTGCATACTATGGGAATAACCTCAACACAGTCTAAGGAGGAGGGATGCCACCAGTATCCTGGGAAGCAACAAAGGACAGAGTCAGAGGCATGGCAGTTGGGACAGGTATGACATATGACATAGCAATGTTGAGGTACCCAGGGAGGAAGTAGGAGATAGAGCCAGAAGATAAGGTAGCTCAGACTAAGGAGCTTGAATTTCTAGAACTTGGGATTTGTTGGAGGATTCTGACCATAGCCACAACTACCAAAGTATGGGCTGAGTCTTAATCATTGTCACTATTCGATGGTTATTGATCCACCACTGACTTCATATGAGTCAAACCTTTCTCTTACAGTAACAGGTATCCTGTTATCTCTCAAGTTTGGGATTTTTGGGCCCTTCAACCAAGACCCCTCCCCAACCAGCTGATTGCTTCAGCTGACTAGAGCTGTCCCACAGGGGTGAGGATCAGGAGTGAAGTCTCTGACATATGGAGCCCTTCCTTCTGGCACTCTAAACCATAGGGAACCCATGTTGCCTTTGTAGGGACTTCTCAGAAGCCCCACCCTCCGTATCTTCAAAGATCCCATTGGCTAGAACTTAGTCACATGGCTTCACCTAGCTGCAAGTGAAGCTGTGAAAGGAAGTCTTGCATGGAGAGCAGCCATGTCATCAGCTCAGGATGTTAGGAATTTGCATGTAGATTGTAAGGTAGGGTAAGTAGCATCTACTTCTCTGAGCCGAGATTTGAAGACTTTCTTTTTTCCACCTGCTCACGTCCATCTCAACTGTGGTTCTCCATTCTGCCTGAGCTTCCTGGCTCTGCCTTCCCTTCTGGTGTCTGGATTTTCATATAGAGATCCGAGCAGGCTGTGAGCATGTCCAGACAAGGCCTATTGGAAGTAGAAATTGAAACTAAGTTCAACACACCCAGGAAAAGGGGACTGTTGAAATGCCTAAGGAACTAGAAAACTAGGGACGGTGCTGGCTGCCAAACAACTGGACCAGAGGTTGTGTTGTTTTCTAACAACACCAGGGGGACAGACAGGTGGCCATGTTAGTCTTAGTACCACAACAAGTTCAAGACCTCAGGAAAGAGCCTTGTAGCTTTCTTCAGCCACACTGTGAAAGTCCCACTGCTTCCTCTGCTTATTTCAGTTTAATGAGGCTGGACTTCCAATCATGCCCATCCCAAGGGCAAGATGCTTTGCTGGCCAGCATGAGACCTCCACTCTGTCTCTCATGGAGAAGAAGCAGAATGCCAAATCTGGGGCTTAAACAGCGGAGGTTATTCCTATCAAAGGCTGAGTTTCAAGATCAAGGACTGACAGGGTCACTTTCTCCTGAGCCCTCTCTCTTGGGCTTGCCATAAGGCTTCCCCCACTCCCCAGGTTTCCTCCCCTCGTGCTGGAAATCCAACCCGGGGCCTTGAACTTCGTAGGAAAGCACTCTACCACCCACAGTAAAGCTGCTTTGTGGATGTGTCTTCACATGGATGTTCCTTTCCCTCAAGTAAACTCTCGTGGTTCTTTTAAACAGACACCAGTCTCACGAGATCTGGCCCACAATTGACCTCATTTTAGCCTAACCACCTCTTTAAAGACCTCTCCAATTGCAGCCACATTCTGGAGAGCTGGGCGTCAGAGCTTCAGTGTGAGTTATGGGAGACATGACTGAGCCTGTAGCAGCAAGCAATGGCATGGTCTATGACTTGATACAGGTGCTGGAGGGCTGGAGGGGGCTCAGAGGTGGGACCCCCAAGGTAGAACAGTGGTCTAGGTCTAAGAGAAAGGGAAGAGACTGGCTGTGACTGGGAAAAACCAAGGGAACTGTGAATAGGGTTCTAGGAGACAGGGAGAGGGCCCAGGTAAGAGAGTTCTAGACAGTGAGTCTCTCCTGAGAGTGTCAGCGATTCTGTGTGGTGTATGACATATGTTTAGTCAGCTGAGACCTGTCCCAGGAAGACCCCCTGGGGGCCTAAGGAGGCCTTTAGCCCCATCCATCCCATCTCTTTCTTCTGTACTGGGAATTGAACTCCCGAGTTTTAATCAAGCTAGGGAAGCACTCTGTCGCTGAACTACTTCTCTAGCCCCTATCTTCTTAAAAAGTGTCTCTTCCCCAAATCCAATGGATGAGTGATGGTCCTTCATCATGGGACCTGTCCCTTCCATGAGTGCAGAGGGTGGGAGGTTTCCATGTCCCTTCTGGAGTGTGTTTTATTCATCATAACACATCCCCACGAAGTTATTTCATTTCAGTTGTAGTTAATGATGACTGTGGCAGATTCCACCTCTGTCATTCCATAATGCCACTCACAGCCTTCCCAACAGGACTTCTCAGACCTCCACATTCCTGCCAGGTTGAGTGGGTGCCCCATGGAGCTCCCTGACACCTGCCACTATGATTTACATTTCCTATTGAAGGGAAAATGTTGTAGTTACTTACCCATGAGCTGCCTCTTCGTGCCTTTTGCCCATTTCCCCATTGCCTTGCAGGTTTCCCCATTGGGCCAGGATGACATGGTAGTACTGACAGCATGGTACAGGGATCCAGGGCTTGCCTTAGCAGTACCCAGTGGGGAGCTTCACTCTCTGCTCTTCTTCACTGAGGTTCAAGTATGGCCCAGAACTGAGACATCCCTTTCTCATGCCCTGTCCTTCTAGCGTAATAGTGAGGCAAGAGTCAGCTGCATCCTGTGGCTGCTTTATGGCAGGATTGAGACTTGGTAGTGAGTTTCCCATTGCTGGAGGGATTTGTCTGTGTGCAGGAGTCAGACTCGGGACCTTCAGTCTCAAGTTGTGTGTTTTAAGAGTTTTGGTGCTGAACTATGCAGGGCAGCTAGATGTGCTGTAGAATTGGAGTCACACATCCAGGTTTCCATTCTGCTCCACCCATGACATTGGGAGGGCATATGACTTTCCCCTCTCACTATGCCTGTCCACATGCCAGGTGGCAGAAGCACCACATGATATAGGATGTAAAACCCTGGCACCTGGTGGGTTGGATCTCAGAGGATCTCCTTTCCCTCTTCAAGGAGTCTGTGCCAATCTGATAGGGACACAGCTCAGGAGTTGGGGACTCATGCCTCAGGTTCTAGTCTTTGTATGGCAGAAACTGTTAGTATTGTGACTCATACAGGATCCTGTATTCTAGAGAGGATGGGGCAGCAGGATGCTGGGGTGATGGACAGGGCTACTGATCTGAATTCTTTACATTGACTTCAAATTGTGTCCCCAAATACTGCCTGCTTCTTATCACCTCCTGGTTCAAACCATCTTCACATAGTCATTGCCTGGACATCACTTTTCTGATAGCTCCCCACCCCCGGTTGGATCTCCAGTTTATGTGGTAGGGGTTTGGTTTCATGGTTGGTGATTGGGGGAACCCAGCATGTAACACTCTTTGCTCTGAGAGGGCCAGCGTGTCTACCAGTGTACTAAAGGCACTAGAAACAACCTGTGCAGCCTCCACATCAAGGTCCCAGCTGTTCCAAGATAGAACGTTGCAGAGCCCCACATCCAGGGAATGGCTACTCTTCCATACCCTCACAAGCAAGTGAACTCAGAGTGTGATTTGGGGCCAACACTCAAGTCCAACATCTTTTCTATGGGTCCAGAAAAGGGGCCTTCCTAGCATCTGGTGTGGTTGGGGGGTTAATGAGTCTGTTTCAGTCAGCATTCCTCAGCAATTCCCAGAAGGCACCCAGGAAACTAAGATGCCAGACATCTCACACAAGGAGAGTAAAAACTCACAGACATGTCTGACATATATCCAGGAATGCATGACACAGAATGAAGAGCTCAGACCCAAAGCCTAAGTCCAGGACATTTTACTGCTTCTGAGGAGTGTTTGGTTAAATCCAGGGCTGTTAAATGCTTATGGGTTAAGATCCCCTCAGACTTATTTGCACACCCTATACTCACTCACCTGTCTGACAGAATGTCTGAGCAATAAGTGCTGGTGAGCAACACACTAGTCAGCCACAGGCTCTGACCTGGTACTCTCCCCGTCTGATGGGAACAGATAAAGCTGGGGTTGTAAGTGGAGGGCCACATAGACTGTAACACAGAAGTGCCTGCAAGGCCACCTGAAGTAGGGGCTGGTCTTACAAACAGGATGTAATGAGGTGGCAGGGATGACTGAGCAGTGGCATTGTGAATCAGGATCCTGGAATCTAGAGAGGATGCAGGATGCTGGGGTGATGGACAAGGATGGCCAGGAGGCTTCAGAAAGAAGGGAGAACAAGGAATCCAGGTAGTGCTTTGTTTTGTTTTCCTTTATTTTTGAGACATGGTCTCATTTAGCCCAGGCTGGCCTCAAACATACTATGTAGCTGAGGATGGTGTTAAACTTCTCCCCACTCCCAAGAGCTATGGTTACAAGCATGTTCTGTTATTCCCAGCCTTCCCATGGAAAGGTTCTGTACATCACATCCAAAGGTTTTGCTCTGGCAGGGAGCTGTCCAAGAGATTCGATCAGGATGTTGGGTGGTAATCTCATTCTTTGTACACACAGAAATTTGCTATGTCGCCAGCATTATCAACAAAGAATTGGTGGTTTCCCATCATGTGCTCAGGGGTTGCTACATTCCTTTCCAAATGCTCACGGCCTCCGATTTGGTACCCTCCTGCAGAATTTTTCCAGGGATGGGCACACATAACTTACGATTCAGCCTCAGGTCCACCCGCCTCTGTCTAGCGCTTGGGAAACTCTGATGCATTGCTACCAAGTGTGTGTCATCCTTTCTCCCTGGGGCGGTTGTTTGACCCTTGCACTCCTTTACTTGAGGGGACTATCTGGGTGCACATCCCTTGCCTGAGAACCCCTACAGGTCCCCGAAATGCTGTCTTTTTACCCACAGCCTGTGAAAGTGGAGCAGTGTTTGGCTGCTTGGCAGGATGGATGGGAAGTCCTTCCCAGGGAGGGAGATAGAGCGAGGGGCGGCCAGCTCCACTTTCTCTCTGCCTTTCTTAACAATGCGCCATCTTGCCCAAGCAAAAGCCCTTTTCTTTCCCCATTCTCGCTTAGAACACAGCAACAAAGGGCTTTTTGTCTCGTTTGCATTTTTTTTTTTTTTTTTTTTGCAAGCCTCAGTTCATCCTGGATTTTCGCTCTCCTGACACTATTCTTTGAGATGAGCTTTTTGTTACATGGTCTTTCCAGCTTCCCTATGGTAGACAGTCCAACACACACACACACACACACACACACACACACACACACACACACACACACTACACACACACACATTCGGACTTGCACACTCATGCAATTACTTTCATACATTCATTCAACCTGGAGATTTCATAGGTCGATAATCTAGGTCCCCTCAATCTCATGGGGGAAAGAAAACTCAAGTCAGTAAAGAATGCAGATAGATAAAGTGCTGACCACAAGTGGAGGGAGAGGACATCAGGAAGGCCCTCAGAAGTGGGGACATCGCAGCCACATCATGGGAGATACCAGGCTAACCAACAATGCCTCTGTTTTGAGGCATTAACTGATTCCTGCCAGGTGTAGGTCAGGCTCCAAACAATCTTTTCAGAAAGATTGTTCATAATTCCTAGTACAGGAGTGAAAAGTTAACTTTCCCAGGGTCTTGCTATACTGGAAAGCAGAGCCAGGCTATGACCCTAGGTTACCCAGGCTGTGGGTCTTGCTCTGAAACTACCTGGATACATTTATGGTGCCTCATAGAGTGGCAGAAAGGGCATTTCTAAACTTAGGGAAGAGTAATAATGAATGGATGGTGGCCACCAGGGGACAGTTAGCAGTATGCCATGGCCTGACGCTGTAGAAAGAGGAGCCCATAGACAGAGTCTCCTTCTCTCCACTGGGGTTTGGAACAGTAGGTTAGAGTAGGGTGAATGGTACATCCTTTCCCCATTTCTGTCTCCTGTCTCTTCACCTGGTTCAGCCTCCCCCTCCCCCCATGATTCCTAACCCTTAAATCTCCTGGTTGTGCACAGAGCCTCTCCTAACTACCTTGTGGCAGAATACTGGGCTGTGAGCAGCTACCACACCAGTCTGGCGAGAGCAACCGTTTTCCATCTGTCTGTTTTCCCAATCACCGGACATTTCTGCTGGTGTCACTGTAGACCACTCATTCTCTGACCCATTGGCTTTAAATAGCAAAAGAAAAAAAAAATCTACAATGCACTCTGTGGTTTCCAGTGAGATACCGTAAATACACCCAGATAATATTCCGGTGCAAACCACGGGCAGCGATCGCAAAGGGCGGAGGATGGAATCTTTGGGGCCAGCCTGGACAGGGCTCATTTCCTCTGTCCCCATGGGACTGCTATGGAGCCGAACACAGAGGGCGTCAACCAGGCTCTGGCTTCACCTCAGCATGAACACATAGCCCCTGCCCCCATCCCCATCCCCATCCCCATTTCATCCATCAGGAGCCTCACTGGTTTTCAGGGCAGCCTGGCAGTGTCCTCCTGGGTTCTAAGTTTGCAGAATGTTGAGGCTCGGGGACTCAAAGTGTGGGCTCAGAGTCACCCAGATAAGTGAAGAGTAGTGGGAGTGGATGGCAAGCACCCTGTCACCCAAACTGAGCTGAAGACACTTGCAGTTGGTTCTCTGGGTTTCTGTGTAGAAACCCCTGATATGTGGCCAGTGAGATTTGAGGGTAAGGTGGAGGGGAGGGAGGAGATTCTTCACTGGGGGTCTGGGGGCTGATTCTAGTCTAGTCTCTGGAGTCACAGGTGACCTCAGGCAGGCCTTCCTTCTGTCTGTGGCTCTGGAAATGGCTTCTTTGACTCTAGGGACAGAAGACAGGATCTTGATTCTCAGCAGGACTCCCTGTGTTAGCTACTCAGTCTCCCTTCTCCAATTCCTGGCTTACCTGGCCCACAGCAGCCAAAGACATGGTCTGGGCGCCCCTGTTTAGGGGACTCTTCTCCTCACAGAACCTTCAAACTCTGATACCCCAGCTCCCATCATGGAGGGTTTTTTCCCCTCGGAGTCCTCAGCTAAGGACTCACCCCCCAGGGATGTAATCTGCTTTCTGACTCCTTGCAAAGGCAGAGCCACACCTGAATTTCACATCTTAGTTCATCCAGCCTGCAGCACGGTACCTAGCAACAGTAGATGCTCAAGAAATGCTCACTGAGGGCAGGGGCTGGGCACATGCTTGGCTGAAGTGACAGAGGTCAAGATTTGGATGAAGACTTTTCTTCTGCCCTTGGTACTTCAGGTCAGACTCCTGATCACCATAGGGGACAGGTCAGCCAAGCTGGCATCCACTCACCAAATGTGTGGAAAGATCTGGTGGAGAGGTGAGCTGTGAATTGGTGGGCTGGAATGAGAGTCATGAGCTACAGGAGAGTGGGTCGTACCCTGGAGCTCAGCTGTCAGGGCTTGTGTCTGGGTCTCATGGTGATCTACCTTTTGTGAAGAGGTGACAAAGGTCATTCTGCCTCTCAGAGGTTGGTTGTCTCAGTTTGTCCCTTTTGGCAAGTGTTCAGACCCAGCCTCACAAGCAGCCCATTTCTGAAGACTTGGGACACACTGTATGAATGAGGTGTCATCAGGCCCCACCCACGCTGTTTCAGGAGCTGGAGGAACCTCTCAGAACTTCTTTGTAGATATTTTGCAAGCACAGTGAGATGTGCTCAGTAAGTGTCCCAGTGAGGGCTCCTCCAGGCTGTGCTGGGAAGAATGTGGATCATCCGGGATTCTGGAATGACTCAGGTCATGAGTAGGGACACCCTGTGACCTCTCAATGCCTCTGGCTGTGCTGTAAGCCCCACTCCCCCACCCAATCCAGGGAATGCAGCCTCAGATGCTGGGTGGCTTCTTGAGAATGAGACTTGGGATCTAGGACTCTTCCCTGCTGGATCTGCCAGGGTGCCAGGGTCTGACCTTATTGACAAGTATTAACTGATAGCTAGATGTCATCTCTTGACAAAAATGATGCATTCTGGGAAGAGCTGATGCCTCCCTCTCTAACCACACACACACAGGGGACAAGGCAGGTGGCAGGGCGGGCGCTAAGGAAAATGCTGTCCAAAAAGGCTTTGATTCCCAGCTCTAGTCTATCTATGTAGGAACCTTCATTGACAGCAAATTTGTGTATTGTCTTACATTGGGGGCTGTTACAAAATATAGCACAGAGACCCAGGTGTGTGTCTGGCACCTAGTAGATGCACAAAAAATATTCCTCCTTGTCATCTTTGTCCCTCCAAGTCTGCAGAGCCCTGGTTGTGGTTGACAGGATAGGCTAAGAGGCACACAGTCTTTCACCATAGTCTCCAGCCCTGCCTGGTTAGATGTTCCTGAGCCTCATCTCTTCATCTGCAAAGTGGGCACTGTCATTAACTCACTTGATGGGCTGTTTATTTATTTTACTTTATTCTATTTTACTCTGTATGAATGTTTTACCTGCATGTATATATGTGTACCATGTGCATGTTTGATGCCTGTGGAGGTCATCAGATCTCCTGGAATTAGAGTTACAAGTGGTTGTGAGTGCTGGGAACTGAACCTGGGTCCTCTGCAAGAGCAACAAGCACTCTTAACTCCTCAGCTACCTCTTCAGCTGAGGGGCTGTTCTTGAGGACAGCATCCTGTGTGCATGAGCAGTGAGCGAGCAGCATCCTGTACACCTGAGGCTGCTGCTACTGTTGTAGCTGGTCTCCATTCCTCTATCTCCAGGCAGACATTTATGACAGAGTGCTACACTGAAGGGACATTATATTCTCTAGGGACATGGGAATGAGGGACCTTGGTCAGATGGAGTGAGAAGGGCTACGAGGAAACTAAGGCCGGAGTCAGGGAGGAGGGTCCCGCACCTTCCTAAGAGCCTGTGATTGCACCAGTTACTCATCTTGATCCTTACTGAAGTGTGTGCTGTGGGCTAGATGATGCCTACCTTGAATCCCCTGTTTGGGTTAGAGATATTTACAGAGAGAGGACTAAACAAGGCACAGCAAGGTTAAGTGAAGTTCTTGAGGTCACACAGCCTCTGGGAGGTTTGAAGAAGCCCTCAGATTTATCTTATTCTGTCAACGGCAGCTCTTCAGCATCCAGAGGGCTGAACATGGGTACACACAGCACCTGGCCCTGTGAGCACCCATGCTAAGCGAGGTAGCTCTCCCCCCTTGCTTCTCAGAGCAGGGGTGCTAAGCCTCATCTTGTCAGGGAGGTAGACACCTTACATGGCCCAGGATCAGACTCCATGATGGTCAGGTACACCTTTAACTAGAAGCATGTCTATCCCTTCCCTCTCCTCAGGGAATGTGAGGGACAGGAGCCATGGTCACAGCTGTAGCCATCATTCTCAACAGCTGACTATCACTCACCACCTACATCACTCTGCGACTCAGGAGACACGAGAAGTAGAGAAGCTCACATGCTGGGTGGCAGGCAGTCGCACAGTTACCTCAGGAAGCATAGGGCTCACAGGGAGAAGCCTGAAAAGGCTTTATCTGACGGCCTGGGGCTCCTGGTCTCCCCTCAGTTTGTCTGTTCAAGGGAACATAGCTCCTTCCACCTGCTGGGGTCTGGCAGCAATGACTATTCTGAAGTGATTTAATCCCAGGAGAGCTTTCGTTCATATGAGGTAGGCAGGGGAAGGTGTGACAATCTGCTCTGGGTGCCCTGAATGAGCCAGACCGCTCTACTGGCTTCATCAAATGTAGGCAAAAGAGAATGAAGAGCTGCTGCCCCTTCCCTTCAGTTCTGTGAGGACCAGCTAGTGCTGTCCCCCATACATGCTTAATGACTGGTGCTTGGCATGCCTTCTCCTGCTTTACCATTGCTAACTATTTTCTCTTCCTCACAATCTCATTGGAAAGCAGTTATAACCCATTTAATAGTGGAGGAGTTGGGCACAGAGACACAGCTGGCTCACCTGGGTCACACAACTGGAAAGCAGTGGAACAGTCACCTCTGATCGCCCCTTTCTCCAAAACCCTTGAGGGTTTGACATTGATGTCAGTGCTTTTTTCCTAGAGTTTTATTTTTTGTGTGTTTGGTTTTCTGGAGTGAGCTGGTTCCCAGGTTGGGGGACTTTCTCTTTTCCTCTCTATGGTCCTGGGGGACTCAGCAGGTACTTTAAGTGTCTTCTGCAAGCCACAGTGCTGGGCTGCAGTTTTGAAGAACAGGGGCTCCACTCTGAGGACCCCAGTTATTAAGACAGGCTCTGGGCTAAACATTTCTCATGGGACTCACGTTCCCCTCTTGTGTAGGCACTGGCATTATTCCAGGCTCACAGATGGAAAGACCAGGGTCTTGGAGAAGAGAGACTATCCCATAGTAATCAGTAAGTGGTAGAAATGAAACCAGACACAAGCCTGTCTTGATAGGAATGCCGTGATGGGTTACATGAAAGGCAGAGCAATACTGGCTCTGTCCAGCCAAGAGGGCACCAGAGCAGCAATGGTTGGGGCAGGACAGGTGGTGTGTGAAGCAGGTTAGAGGGAGCCCCAGGTGGAGGCCAAGGGCTCTGTTACATGCAGGTTTGTCATCTATTCCTCAGTTTCCCCAGCAGCCCCTGGCCAACTCTGCCCCAGCTCCAGAACACACCCTTCTGGGTGTGCCCCCTCCTTGTGCCCCTGTTCCTAGTTCCAGCTACTTCCTCAGCACCTCAGGCTGTAAGAGCCTAGTGCTCATTCAGGGATCGCCATGGGAAAGTCCTGCTCTCCTTCACCCCACAGTGCACACACGTCCCTTGAACCTAGTTGGCAGAGGGGAGACTGAGGCCCAGAGAAGCTAAGTAGCAACATGATGCTTGCACCACTCAGCATTTTTACCAGCTACATCCTTATGCTCAGACTCCTCTACCCCTTACAGTGGACCCATGCCTCTTGCTGAGCACCAGCTAAAGCTTAAGACAAACTCTTAATGCTACTAGTCATTGCCACAGCTGAGGAGACTAGGCACAGGGCAGAGGTGGTCACTGGTCAAGTCACAGAGGCAGGGATTAATGGCCCAGGCTTCTGGCTTCAGCCTGAGCACTCCACAGGTGTTCCCTAAATGTTGCTTTTCTGAGATCTGAACACGTACAAGTGACATGACCCTGTCAAGTTTGCTGGGAGACGCAGTGGGTGGACATGGGATAGAAAGCTCCCCACACCCAAGTCCACTTTGCTGAGGGTTAGGGATTGCAGGAGAGTGAATGTGTACTTGATTGTGGTCCCGGGCATTGTCACCACCCTAAGGAGCTCTCTGCACAGGCAGCATCAGACTTCTGCTTGAGTTTTGGAAAGCCGCTGCACTGTACTCAGCCTCTCTCCCTAGCGGAAGCTCACCTTCTCCCTAGCTGCCCTTCCCAGAGGGTCTCCCAGACCAGCCCTTACAAAGCTCTCTTCACTCTTCTGCCCCCAGGGAGTCGGGAGGCTGCCTTCACCTATGCGATTATTGCTGCGGGCGTGGCTCACGCTATCACCGCAGCCTGCACCCAGGGCAACCTGAGCGACTGTGGCTGCGACAAGGAGAAGCAAGGCCAGTACCACCGGGACGAGGGCTGGAAGTGGGGTGGCTGCTCTGCCGACATCCGCTACGGCATCGGCTTCGCCAAGGTCTTCGTGGATGCCCGGGAGATCAAGCAGAATGCCCGGACCCTCATGAACTTACACAATAACGAGGCGGGCCGGAAGGTAGGCTGCAGGGAGGACACTGCAGTGAGGTCCTTGGTTACAGGGTGGGATCTGGAAAAGCCTAGCTCTGCACTTAGCTTCTTTCTGCTCTACTTCGGTGTCATGGTGTACAATATGAAGCTTATTGGTGGAATACTAAATATTCACATAACCAAAAATGGGTGCTTCTCAGCAAGAAGGAGGTGGAGGGCTTGTGAGGTCTTCAGGGCTCCAGGGCCAGCTGTATAAATGGACTCTGGGGAAGGTCTGAGGCAAATGCTAGAGGCATCCACATGGACCACCTCTCAGAGCAGCTACCCGTCTCAGTCTTCTCAACCCAAGAGCTATGTCTATCCTAGAAGAATAGGGCAGGATTTCTCTTGTTTCCAGCAGCCTGGCTGGGAAGAGAAGGGAGCTGGGTGGCCCATTCCATGAGGAGAACTATATGGGACTGAAGGTCCAGAAAATAAAACCAAGGAGCCATGAGATGGGGACGGAGGGAGGCGGGTCCTGCCAAACGAAAGGACCCACCATGACTATTGAAATGCACAAAGGGACCAATACAATGCTGGGAATCCCCATTTTAGAAGTATCCACACATCAGCAGCCTGACCAGGCATTGAGAGATACCTAGCCCAATGCTACCTGAGTGGGCAGTGCCTCTGGTTGAAGCCTGAGTCTGGCTGGATCCCAGAAGGCCTATGAGGCATTCTAAGTGGAAGAGAGTTTGTGTTCTGCTCCATGAGGTATCAGTAAGTGTGGATAGGGAATTCACTGACATAGAGTAGTGAGTGGGGGTCAGGGTCCATCCTCATGTCTGACTGACTAGCTAGGTGGGTGCTGGGAGCAGGACAGCCAGGCCTTGGGTATAAGTCTCTGGTTTTCTTTGCCATGACTTTATCTTTAGAGATGCTTTTAAAATTGGAGAAGCAAAGAGCAAAGATGGCTTCCAGAAGGGTCAGATACAGAGTCTGCTGTTTGGCCTCCTGGTGGTGACAGTGTCTTGTTCCGGTGGAGCAGGTCCCACTGGGCTACACATCTTCTGGCCTGGATGTTTCAGCTCATAGAATCCCCATGATTTGGTGTCATTTGAACCCTCCTTTACAGGTTGAAGAAACTTAGGCACAGACAGGAAGTCATATGTTAAAGACCCCTATCACTGGGCAGGCGTGTTTGGCCACAGTGTTTATATTTTCTGCACAGATGTGTATATGGCTGCAGTGACTGAGAAGGTGACATGGTCACCTGGGCTCAATCTGGCTCTGTCATTCATTCCTGTACTGCCAGGGCTGAGGTGAGAAGACTGCCACCTAGGACTTGACTCACCATCCTCGGCCTAGCCAGGGTAGGTGTGAGTCCATGTTGCAGACATGTGCATCACCCAGAGGAAGCCAGTCAGGAGTGTGGCTGGGGGGCTTACATACTGTGAGAGCATAGACAAGCTTGTATCCAGAAGTGTGAGAGGGAGTGCCTTCTTTCTAGTGTCTCTCCCCCCTGTCATAGGCCTCTGAGCTGCCTTGGTGAGTAAAAGAGACCTTGTCTGCCCCAGAGTGATATCCAGGTAAATTGGGTGGCCTTGGAGACCATCTGTCCAGACGGGTCATTCCTCAGGCATCGCAGCTATTTGTTCCTTTTCACTGTTGTAGTACAAGTCCCAGGGGCATCGGTGGTCACAGACGTTACCCCTCCCCGAAGGGCTCACTCTTGGAGGCTGGCATGAGGTAGCAACTTCCCTCCTTCATCTCCTTTCCTTACCACAGATGCCTTCTTGGCCTACAGTGAGATAAAGTGTGAGGCTAGCCTATGGATCAAAGCGAAGCTGGCTAGCAGCTCTGGTAAGAGTGCTTCATAAGCTGCACAGTTGGTTCTAGGCACAGGCTTGTGGCTTCTGCTCAGTCATGCTACTCTGGGCCTGTGGGCACTGCATGGTCACAGGAAAACCTCAGTGAGCTTCTTGGAAGAGGTAGGCCCAAAGACAGCTGAGTTTGGCCTGAGAAGAGAAACGAGGTGAAGGCCCAGAAGACCTATGCCTGGTAAAGAGTGTATTCTAGTTGGTCTGTGGGTTCCTGCAGGATCCTCAAATTGACAGGATGTCTTGATGTGGCTTCTCCTTGTCCAAGTCTCAGCCATGACACCCCCCTCAGAGAGACTTTCTTCTTGTTCCTTCCTCACCTCTTCTGGGATGCAGCTGTGTTCTGTAGCTTTCTCACTAGGACAGGCTGGGGTGCTCCTTACAGCTGCACCCCAGACCCTGGAGATGGCAGTGCTCCATGCAGAACATTGATCAGGGCCTATGGCAGCTAGGTGGAGGTACTTTGGTTCTAGGGCAGAGAGGGGTAGAGGTCATAGAAAGGGCTGTGGAGACAGCAAGGTCCAGGTAGACGTTGGGTAGGGATGGAGCACAGGCTGGCCCTACCTGAGGTGTGGGGAGCACAGGAGAGGAGATTTTCCATTCTTGCTGGTGAAGAGCTGTCTTAGTCACTGTTCTATTCCTGTGAAGAGACACCATGGCCAAGGCAACTCTTATGAAAGAAAACATTTAGGGCTGCCTTATATTTTTAGAGGTGTAGTCCATTTCCCTCATGATGCTGTAGCAGTAACTGAGAGCTACATTGTGATCTGTAGGTAAAGAGAGAAAGAGATGGGGAAAGAGACAGACAGACAGAGACAGAGAGAGAGACAGAGAGACAGAGAGAGAGAAAGAGAAGGTGGGGGAGAAGGAGAGGGAGAGAGAGAGAGAGAGAAGAGAGAAGGAGGGGAGAATGAGGGGGAGAAGGAAGTGGAGAAGATTAGGAGAGAGAGAGAAATTGGACCTAGCATAGGCTTTTGAAACCTCAAAGCCAATGATTCCAAAAGGCCACACCCCCTAATCCTTCTAATCCTTTCAAATACTTTCTGATGACTAAGCATTCAAATATGTAAGCCTGTGGGGGCAACTCTCATTCAAATCACTGCAGGACCCTTGAGTGTAGTTTATCTAGGGACCATTTAATATCTTGAGTGTGACAGTTAGGGATCCGTCCAAGGTCTGGATCCCAGAAAATACTACTAATTATAAAGCAAACCCCTTCTCAGGACGCACCAGGCTGCACTGGAGTCTGCATGACTGGTGGGGAAAGGCCTATAGCACTTGGACAGAAATGGGTACTGAAACTTGGGGCCATGGTCTTGTTGATCACTCATTGCCTCACGAGACAAGACTCAACCTGACCACAGACTCTGGGTCTTGTCAGCAATCAGTTTGAGAGAAAGGCAGGGCAGGATAGCCAGGAGAAAAGCCATAGTGCTTTCTGCAGGCCCCTGAGTGTCTGTTGCTACAGAGGTACCCTGTGTACCCTGCAAAGGGAGGGGACCAGTATGATGCTTTTGCTTTCAGCAGACTCCAGAACCAGGCTATGGTGGCCAGAGTATGGCTGCAGATGTGCTTCAGCATCTGCCATGGTGGGAGTCGTCACAAAAAGGAAGGTCAGAGACTGTAGATGCCTCTGGGAAAGGTGACTGGCAACTGAAGTCTCTCCTGTTGGTTTTTTGGGGGCCACATTATTTCTAGTCTGATGCCATAGGCCTTTCTACTCAGGTTGGTAGAATACTAAGCTCGCTCATTCTGGTTGGTGGTTTGAGTCACAGGACACTGGCGGGAAAGTGACATCTGGAGCACAGTCCTGAAATCTCACAGTAACCCTTGTGCTCACTGAATGATCTCTTTCCTGTCCCTCGGGTGGCAGGGAGAGAACTAACTACTCCATGACCCGTGCCCCAAGGTACCCAAGTTAGTTGAGGAGCTAAATGGTTGATGTTGGAGGAGAACCGTGGCTCTGACACAGCAGCAGTGCAGTTGCCTACAAGAGATGGCTGAGAGAAGAAAGCGCTCTTTAGCCAGGCCTTGGTGGATAAGCAGAAGCACCCCAGGAAGAAGGCAGTCAGCATAAGTAGGCCTGGGATTCGGTGCTTCAGTGTCAGCAAATTCACAATGCCCTGCACTCAATACCAAGCTTTAATAAAAGAGGGGAGGCCTTGTTAAACCCTAAAAATGCAGTAGAGGCTCCCTGGTCTGAGGCTGGTAACAGGTAGGAAGGGTGCTGAGGAGGCTGGAGTCAAATACAGGCCTAATGTGTCAGGAGTGGCCAGAAGCAGCTTAATGGGGTGAGCTTTGGGTGGGTCCCTCTCCCTCCCTGGCACAGAGTGCAGGGAGAAAGGTCTTAGAGGTAGCAGGTGCTAACACCCAGGCATGGGGAGTATAATAAGCAGCCTTTGGGCTAAGCTTGGGGGTATGCCCCCTCACTGGGTTAAGCAGAGGAGAGAGGTCTTAAAGAGCACAGCAGGGTGCTTCTTGACATAGTGGGTGGTACTGGGGTTTTGGTACCTTGCTGATATGGAGCAGGCCCACGAACCAAAGAGCGAGAGAAGAGCAGGAACTGCTTAGGACACTAGTCCTCTGGGGGCAGGCAGTGCAGGGAAAGAGGGCTCTAGGGAGGGAGGGGCTGGCAGGGAGGTGACCAGAATAGAGACAACCTCGGACCCCACTTGACTGCACAGGAAACATTTCCTGGTCCTCATTTTAAGGTGGCTTCTGCTATCTCTTGGCTTGGTGACAATATCTCCAAGTCCCCAGGGGGACGTTGTACCTTTCCACTGGCTGTGGAGGCCTTGCTGTACCGGCAAGGTGAAGTGTGCTGGGTGCTCTGAGGATCCTAGGAAGGATGTGCTGTCAGCAGCCCCTGTTGACAGTGAGGAGTGAGACCAGACTGGACAGGCAGCCTAAGGACAGGGCCCCCCACTGGGACAGGCCAGCCCTGCTGGAATGTGACTAGCTCCAGGGAGGTGAGCTAAGGGGGATGGAATTCCACCTGAGCATGGAGTCACCTCTTGCTCACAAGGGGTGTTGGTCTTGTCCCTTCCTGCCCTGCCCTGTCTGGTCTGGGTGCTCCTGGGGGCCTGGCTTTCTATTCTGGGCCTGGCTGCAGGCAGCCAGCTTACGGGGGACAACAGGGACCCAGCCCCAGGCATGGAGGGCGAGGCCCAGATAAGACTTGCTCCACTTAGTGGCTGCGCAAGCCACTTACATACTTGACTAGAGAAAGTGGACAGTGTGGCATGCCAAGGGCCCCCAAGAGGCCAGGCCCCACCTTTCCGGAAACCAGCCAGCAGTTTCATGCTACTGTGCTTAAGTCCTGGGCCACAGTTAGGGTGGATGTGGGGGTCTCACTGTCAAAATGCAGGAAAAGTCTGCATCCTGGGCTCAAGGGACCACAAGGGATTTGGGCCTCAGAAGCTTTTCCAGATCCGACATGTTGGGTAGGAGAAGACACAAACCTCCCAGGGACCTTGCCTTCCCGCTCACTAGCCTCCTGAACTCCTGGGACAACCATCTTTGCACACGCTGTCCATTAGGGTAGAGCTTAGCCTTTTCTCAGGAGGACTTCTCTCCCCAGTGTCCACCTAGCCTCAGTATACCACGCTGCCTTTATTTTCCCACCATTTGAACACTTACATTTGAAAGCACTCTCTTTGCCCAGCCCTTTGAGTCTTAATTGTCTATTAGCTCCCACTACAAGGTCAGCACCATGAAGGTCAGCACAACTGAATCCCCTATGCCTAGAATGGTATCGGGCACACAGTAGGGTTCAAGAAAAGTTTGTAGAGAGCATGAGTGAATGACAAGACTCTTTCCTGAAAGTGTCCTGGGAGTAGGATACCAGATGTAATGGGAGATTCCCAGTTAAATTTGTTTCAAATCTACAAGTTATTGTTTTTACAATTAATTAAAGTTTTAATCTATTTTAAAAACACCTAATCTAAGACTTTCCACTTCAGTCAAGCTTATTACATGATTAAGCAGTTCCAGGTCCATTAGTACTATGAACCATCACCATGTCTGAGCACAGGCTCCCTTGTACACTTGTCCAGGGGCCCCACCCCCATCACACCTGTGCCAGGGCCTCCATCCCCACACCTGTGCCAGGCCTCCATCCCCACACCTGTGCCAGGGCCTCCATCCCCACACCTGTGCCAGGCCCTCCATCCCCACACCTGTGCCAGGGCCTCCATCCCCACACCTGTGCCAGGGCCTCCATCCCCACACCTGTGCCAGGGCCTCCATCCCCACACCTGTGCAGGGCCTCCATCCCCACACCTGTGTCAGGGCCTCCATCCACACCTGTGCCACTTGGAAGCCTCACTCACCCACACCTACCAGCCTCCATCCCCACACCTGTGCCCAGCCTCCACTTCACACCTGTGCCAGTGCCTCACTTCCCACAACCTGTGCCAGGGCTTCATCCCACACTGTTTAGAGCCTCATCACTTCTGCTGCTGTCAGCAACTTGGGCCTCACTCGCTCATGCCCTAATCCACCAAGCCTTCAGTCACCCATTGAAGTAAGCACACACAACTCACTTCTATCACAGCTAGTGACATAATTTTCTCTTACTTCACAAGCTGACCATGGTACTTCACATAACTAGATTGAAGTGTTTTCCTTCTGGTCTGTCTAGAACTGGCCTCATGTCTCAGCTGTAGTGTGACTTGTATGTCAGCATCCCTATTTCAACCTGGTCCTCATGGTGGCTCAGTCTGGTTCCTCTGCCCAGCCCTAGTGCTCAGACGAGGAGTGCAGCTTTTGGTTGGGCCAGGAGAAGGATCTAGGTCTATGCTGGATTTAGAGACTCTCCTTCCAAGGACTCATGGGTGGAGACACAGAGAAGGATTAGCTCGCAGGCCCAGCTTAGACCTCATCTGCTCTGTGGTAGAACAGGCTGTGTGAGAGACTGGGACCTGGGATCATGATGAAGATGAGAGTCTAGGAAGAGAAAGAGGCTGCTGGTACCAAGGAGCTGAGGACCGGTCAGAAGGGGACTGGCCATGGTCGGGGTGGAGGGAGCTCGTGCTATGAGGACTGGCCATCGTCAGGGTGGAGGGTGCTCATGCTATGGTTTTTCCCCTTCATCGAATGACATAGCTGGGACTGTGCCCAGCTGGCTCCTGTCACTGATGTCATAGTGATAACCATGACCAGCATCCAGGGAAAGAGGGATAAGATAAGAGAGGAGTGGAAAGCAGTGACAAGACAGGGCAGCCCTTCCTGGAGAGACTGGCAATGCCTGTGGGTCTCCAGCTTCCACACTGCTCTGGGCTGCCAAGACCACCTCCATTTAATCCCATGCAGACATGACAGCCTAGGCTTAGCCTGGAGAATGGCTGGACATCAGGGCCCGGAAGGAACTTTGGCCATTCATCTAGGATGAAGGTGACTTTGGTGAGCTGTTGCTGTCCCTCAGGCCCTCAGGTTCAAGCTCAGGTGAAGCAGTCACAAGGCCCTTGTCAGGGGAGTTGATACAGGTGGACACAAGGTCCTCTGTTGGGGGACAAGGGCAAGCCAAATATCAGCACCAAAAGTACAATCCCGATTTAAACCCCACAACTAATAGCCTCATTCCTGGTCACAGGTCTGCCTTAGCTAGTTTACACATGAGGAAATGGAGGTGAAGAGAGGTAATGGAGCCCAAGGCTGCCCAGCTCACGGCTTCCCTGGAATCTGAATTCAAGCCAGGCCCAGACTCATCAGTGTCTGGAGCTGTCCTCGCTCAATCCTGACATCCCACGAATGATTCCACAATATTATCCAAAAGTTCTGGAACCTTCTAAAGTGTCTTAGAAGCTTTGGTCTTCAGTCCCCAAGACCCCACTCTCTAATCACCTGGAGATTAAGGTCATTCGAGTCTGTGTCCTGTCTTGCTCTGTTCATGGGGCCCTCCTGGACATTATCTGCTGCTGAGAAGAGGACACTTGGGGGGGGGCAGAGGAAATAGCTGTTTTAGAGTTTTATGCATTGTCCCTTGAAGCAGAGTTCTGTTGCTTGTGCTGGACAGAGGGCAGGCTGGGAGCCATGAGCCCTCACCTGCCGTGTCCTTCTTATTCTCCTAGGCAAGCACGAGCTTCAACCTAGCCTCTGCCAGAGCCCAGCTGGCATACTCTTGATGTCCTGGCACAATCCAAGGGCTAGTGCGGGCTGCAGGGTTGGATGCTGGACTCATTCCTATTCACAGTGTGTGCTGCGGTGCGTTCATCTGGACCTGGCCTTGCTGCTTCTGGCCAGCGTACCCTTAAAGCTATCACTTTGAGTCTTTGTGCCGTCTCTTTCCATCTGTGAACCCGGGGGGCTCGTCTCATAGAGTGACATTAACAAAATGATCAAATGAACTGAAAGTGTTTAAGGTCACGCTGTTAAATGGTCTCTGTAAGTCACACGTGACAATTTGAACAGACTGAAATTAAGTATGCTGAAAATTCAGTTCTTTGGCCTAGGTTTCCAGTGTGTGGTGGCTGCATGTGGCTCATGGTTAGCATATGACTTCCCTGGTACAGGAGGTCACCTAGATAGCTAGTGGTCATGGGGCATTCAGAACTTAGCATTATTAGAGAAACTTGGGAAGGCCTCAGTAGCAGGCCACCTTCCTGGCCCCCAGGACCAGCCATGTGATTTCCACCAGAAAGAATCCCCCATGTGGCTGGTCCTGGCAGGAGCTTACTGGAAAGTAACAGGGGAGAGGAGGGGCAGCATGGGGAGGCTCTGTTACGCCACAGTGAGACCAAGTCAAAATGTGCTCACTGGACACACAGTTGCCTTCTTTGTCCTCAGGAAGGGGGCTCAAACTGGGGTGTTATCAAGTAAGTGAATGGAGAGGCATTCAGCAGAAGAGGATTTGAGAGAGCTAAGAGGCATGGCATAGTCTGGGAAGGTTGGAAGAACTGGCTCTTAGGAGCCCAGCTGCCACCTCTCCTGATCCTGGACACTTGCGTCCTTTGTAGAAAAATTCAAATATCATAACATCACTGAAGAGGACTTTCTGCCTAGCCAAAGGAGACTCGCCTGCAATTTGCATCTGAACCAAGAGAGATAGCTCAGGGATGTCTGCCATGCAGAGGGAAGGCTTTCTCTGCTCCCCATGGGATGATATGTCACCTGCATACTTCGTGGATATAGAGGAGATCCAGCAGCAGATGAGGAGCATAGTCGGCCCCCTGGGGGTGGGGTTCTCCTGATACCAGAGTCTCCAGGGACAGCGTGACCTGGGCATTAACTGTGAACAGTGCCAACCTCAGCTGCTCACTGCATGGTACCATATGTTCCTCTCAAGACTGGGAATTCCACATGTGTACTTGTCCCAATCCACACATACCTCACAGCTACTCTCTCATTACGAGAGAGGGTCGGTTGTTATCCTGCCACAGGAGGAAACTGAAGCACTGAATAACTGAGTAGCAAGCTTGAGGTAACCCAGTCACCTACCTTGGAAGGCCACATTCTGCCCATCTCCCTTATACCTGTTTCTCAGCCCTCTACTGTGTTGTGTGCATGTATGGTGTTTAGATGGTGGGGTTGGTATGTTGCTGTCACAATGACTTACAAGTTGCACACACCTTATTCCTGCAAGACCTTCATTGTTTAAAACACATTTCCAGGCCAAGCTTTGAAGCTCCGATGTGAAATGTCACTGGGCCCCTGTTGTAAAGGGCAGACCACTGAGGCTCTGGCGGACCTCTGTGCCCACCAGAGGGTTGCAGCGCTGCAGGGAGTTGTTCTTCTCTGGGCAGGTGGGGATGCTGGCCACACCCAGCTCTAACTCTCAAGAATTCCAGTTGGACCTTTGTTCTGAGCTGACAGTAGAAAATAGCCTGGGTGTGGGAAGAGCTTCCTCCCAGCCCTGATAATGCTGCTTGTTGGCTGTATGATCTTGACATACAGCCTATCTCTGAGGCTCAATGTCCCCACACACACCCCAAGGAAGAAGGCACCAATAATAGACTTCTTAGACCCACAGTGCAAGTTCATTGCCTGGAAAGTCCTAGATGGCCAATCTTCCACTGTGGAACGTCTGGATCCCTGAGCAGCTGCTCTGAGACTGCATGGATCTTAGCAGCAGGGGTTGCAGACATAACATAAAAGCCAGCGTCGTGTTCTAGGCTCTAAGTGGTTTATGTGGGGATGAGGGTATATCAGGGTCTCACTCTGTGTAGCCCTGGCTGACATGGAACTCAGATCCACCTGCCTCCGTCTCCAAGTGCTGGGATCGAAGGTCTCATGCACTACTACACCTGGCTAGACTCTATGTTCCACTCCTGAGGTCTTGCTAGCTCTGAGATCCACCACCTTTGAAGCCCTGTCCATACAACATGTTGGAACTATCTGGGGAGAAGGAGCTGTCTGAAAGCTCTTGAGATTTATAACTTCTGAACAGGGAGAGAACCACAGGGGACCAAGTCATTGTATGACACTGAATTTCCTGGGGTGGGTCTCTAGGTCAATGAGTCATATTTGAGCAGCATCTCAGTAGAGAGCCCCGTTCTTGTCCTTTCCTGCTGCCCCTGTTCACATACATCCTATGTTCCAGGACCTGCAAACTTGCCCACAAAGCCCTGTCTATACCCAGACCTTCTGTCTAGGCCCCTGGCTGCTGCATCCAGCCTCTGTCTTCCTCCTGGCTACTGGCTGACTGAACATCCCCTCCTGCTTCATCTCCCTGCATCATCTTCAGGATGCATCATCCTACCCTAGGACAGAGCCTTGCCTCTGCCTCTGGCTATACACTTCCTTTCATGCCCACAGGAGGGACTTCACCTACTGCCTTACATCTGCCCTACTACAGCTACCCGCTTCCTTCTCTGCTACTCTCCTCTCTGCTCTCAAACATGCTGGGTATTCCTCTGCCTCAGGCCCTTTGCACTTGCCAACTTCTCTGCTGTAGCAGGGAAAGCCTGCTGCACCCCCAAAACTCAGCCTGCTCCACTGCCTCAAGTCTCTGCTCAAATATCACCTAAGGAGGATTTTCCTGACCACCCTGTTGGAAACGGCTCCCATCTGTCTCCCCACTTCCTGTTCCCGCCCATGTTTTGTTTTCCCACATAGCACTTTTGACCACCTGACATAATATTGGGAATTTGCCAGAGATCCCAACATGACTGGGAAAAGTCAGAATGCTTGCTGTGGAAGGCCTTCTGCGGGAGGGCTTGAGCCTAAAGCTTCTCCAACACATTCAAGAGTCTGTGCCCTCCATGCCTCATCCCACTGAGCCAGTGAAAAGGGTTTGTTCCAGTACAGCTCTCCTCATATGGCAGGCATTATCCTAAGTTCTCTGTACATATTGTCTCACACAGCGCTCATAAGAACCCAGGAGGTGACCACTCTCATGATCTTCTTTTATAAATACAGAAAGTGAGCTACAGGTTCAGTGACTTACTCAAGATCACACGGCCAATAAATCAAGAGCCTGTATCCCTGAATCACATGGCCAGAACCTATGTCCACTATACCTACTTCTCACTGGACCTGCTCACTCCTTCATTTGTTAAACATGTGTCTACTTATGGTAAATATAAATTTTGGAGATGAACATAAAAATAGATGACTTAAAAAAAAATGGTGCCCTTCATCAAGGAGTTCACAGTTCAGTAAGAAATACTGAACAAGTCAAGATACAGATGGGAGAATGTTCCCATTCAGTAAACATGTGCTGACACATGCACTGTGTCAGCTCTGGACTCCAGAGACGAAGCATGGCTGCTGGTTTTGAGGGCTGTTCACTGTGACAATATAGGGGAGATGTGAATTATTGCATAGAGAGCAACTGACAGCAGAAACTGAATCTGACACAGAGGAACATAGGGATTGTGGGAACCCAGAAGAGGAGGTCTCTGCTTGGGGATTGGTTGAAATGAACAGATGGCTGAATGGTAGCATAGCTGCCTAGGAGTGTGGGTAGATGGTTGTGTAGGTGAATGGAAGGATGGAAAGATGCATAGGTATGTGGGTGGTGGAGATGGGTGGATAGAAGAATGGTTAGATAGATAATGGGGGTGGATAGAAAGATAGGTGAATGGAGAGATAGAGGGATATTTTACTATATAGGTAGAAAAAGATTTGGAAAGGATGGATGGATATGTGGATGGATGGATGAATGGATGGGTGAATGGGTGGATGGATAGATAAAATGTGAATGAATGGGTGGGAAAGTTGCTGGATGGATGAATAAGCATGAGGGCAATGAATAGACAGATCTATAGTATGTGGCTGCATGTATATATAAATATTTGAAATATGAACAACTAAGATTTGAATGGATGGCTGGATGCATGGATGGGTGGATGGCTGGAGAGTCATTTGGAAGGATAGTTAGTTGACTGAATGAATGAGTAAAAAGCTGAGCTCATTGCTAGGAAGTTGGACACTTTCCCAGTGAGATCACCCGACCAGCTGAAAGAAAGGGTTGCAAATCCACATATTCATTCACTCAACAAATACCAGTAAGCACCTATTTGTGTGTCCGGTACTGTGTTAGGCTCTAGGATTAGGTGTGGCACTTGCCTTTATAGAGCTGGCATTCCAGGGGGAAGTCAGACAACAAATAGTCAGATGGAGAGAGACCCATTGTCAAAGAGTAATGAATGCTAGGGCAGAAAACTAAAGTGGGGGGGAGCGGGGGTAGAGACGCTGCTATTGGGGGTAGGTGGAAGAGGCCTTTCTGAGAGGGTGAGGTGTGAGTAGAAGGTGAATCAGAGCATTCAATAGCCCAGAGGCCAATATGGCCCCACCAAGTGAACAATGAGGAAAGGGGTGACAAGGTCATGGTAGGAGTGTTCGGAGCAAGGGTGCACTGGGGGACTCGTGTGAGGGGTCTGCTTGGCATAGGCACACTTGGGAGATGAGCAGTACCTCTTGGGCCAGAAGGCTTTCAAGGGCAGTTGTGTCTGGTGGTCCCAGAAGCCAGTGGAGACCACTGAATCTGGGCTGGTTTGCCTAGAGAGGCCCCCTCCTCCTCCCCTGGAAAGGTTCCCAGTTGGGAGGCTAGCAGCATTTTAATTACAGCTCCCAGTTTTCAATGGTTTGCAGCCCAACCGTGAAACAGGCCCTGGGCAACATGTGGCACTTTGGTGATTTATTCCCTCACCATGTCTATATTTAGTGGCCCTGGGTGCTTTTGGCCAAGTTTTCAGGGATCAAGAGAAAGTGGAATGGGGTGGGTGGGGTTAAGTCTGGGATTTTAAGTGCATATTTCCATTTTTCAGTTGTCCTCCAGGATAAGATTCCCCACTCTGCCCAGAGTTACTGGTATCCAGTGACATAGGGCACAACTGTCCAGTGCCTTGATTATCTTCTCTCTGAGAGTATGCATGCTTTCTGCCAAATGGTGGCTTTGGAGGCCACCACAGATCAAGTGTATCTACAGGCATGGGATCCTACTCTGTCTGAGGCTGTACCCCACCCCCAGCCCCAGCCCCATCATCCCAAAGCCCAGGACCCCACAGGGCTCCTCAGACTTCACACACCCATAAACCACCTGGGGATTGGAAACACCCTCTGACTCCATGACAGGTTTGGGCAGGGCCTCATCCTCTATGTCTCCAGCAACCTCCCCAGGTACCCCTGCAGCTGAGTGCTGTGGCTGGAATATGCATCCCAAAAGTTTGGGTGCTGGAAACTTAGTCCCCAAACCAAATGGAGATCTGAAGGCAAGGCCTTTGGAAGGTGATTAGGGATAGATAAAGTCTTGAGGCCAGCCCTCAGGGTGGCATCAGTGGCTTTGTAAGAAGAGGAGGAGAGACCTGAGCTCCCACACTGTTCTGCCTCCCATGTGACACCCTCTGCCATGTTGTGACATGGCACAAGGTCCTTCTAGATGTGAGTGCCATGCATTTAGGATTTCAGCCTCCAGAGCTAAGCCGGATAGAAAAGAATACTTTTCTTTAGAAGTGACCTACTCTCATATTCCATTATAGCCATGGAAAACAGGCTGGGGCACTGGCTTTAGGACTACAACTGGGTGGCAAGGATCTTGACCTGTACCGTCCAATAGAAATCTATCATAAGCCACATGGCTAACATGTTCTAGTGACCACATCAAAAAGGCCTGGGGATATGGGTCAAGGGTAGAGAACACTTGTCTAGCATGCATAAGGCCCTGGGTTTGATCCCTAGCACTGAAGGAAAAAAAAAAGATTCCCCTAAATGGAATAATGTATTTTATTTAATCTACTATATTATCACCATTCAACAGCAAGGTCTTATGTGCTGGTTTTCCATAATAATTGTCTGCGATCTAGTGTTTATACTCATAGCATATTTCAGTTCAGAACATCATATTGCTTCCAGGATGCTCACCCTACCCCTATAAGCTCCAGATCTGACTTAGAACTGAGGAGGGAGATGCAGCTTCACTCTCTGGGTCCCTGAGGCAGCTGTAAATTCTGCTGAGGACAATCCTGGAGAAACAAGAAGGCCATACTAGATCCCTGCATCCTATTTTCTGCCCAGACAGACCAGCAGGTCTGTTCACCACCACATTTAGCTCACATAACCCCGAGGTGGCTTTTCTTGCCAGTCCCAAATTTTGTGGTTTAAGAACCAGGTTCAGAGAGGCTAAGAATCCTCAGAGTGACTCTGTCAGGAGGTGGCAGACCTCGAACTTGAATCAAAAATATTGAAAGCTCTTTCTCCACTGCAATAAGAGACTCTAAGTCTTTTAGCATGACACTGTTTCAAGGAAACTTGCAGGCCCATTCCCTTCTGCAGATCTGTGGGAGTGGCCTGGACCCTGAAGACAGGAGCCTCTGGAGTGGCAAAGAAGGCACTGCGTCTTTGGTTGGCAGGGCTAGGGCAGCCCAAGTCCTTGGGAGCCCTGGGTCCTGGCTCCTGAAGATCCTGAAGCTTAGAGCAGCTCCAAGAATCCAGTGTCCCCTCAGCCATGGCCACTGTCTGTGCCTGAGTTGGGGGATCGTCACTGTATTTAACTGGAAACTTCCATGGGATCAAGACTAGACACTCAATCAGAAGAACCTGAATTCCATCCAATAGAAATCTAATATAATCCCAAGCTAGAAAAGGGTATCTCAGTGGAGATGCCCAGCCTGTATGTCCCAGCTACTTGAGGCCAGCCATTGCTAATTTACAGATGTCTGCTGAGCATCTCCCAGGAGAAGTCTTCTTCCAGATGCCTCATGGACCACACACAACAAAGGGCTCTGCACAGGCAGACTAGCAAGTTCTCTAAAAACTCATGGCAGGGAGGATGCAAACTAGGATGGTGTGAGAGAGCCTGACAGAGGAAGTACCAAAGCAGAGAACCCAGGGGAAAGCTGCCACAACAAGACATTGGCTGATGTAGGGGTCTTCAGTGGGAATAAACATGGCTTCCCAAGAATGCCTGGCACCAACTGTTTACTGAGGGTGTTTGGCAGAGCTGAGAGGAAGCAGATGTCCTGGGCACCAGAGAGCAGGATGAGGATATTTTCTTAAGAGCTGGCCACTTGGCCTCTTAGAACTGTCCCCATCCCTGTGGCAGTGAAGCCCAGCTATGCCCAGATGAATATTGGCTTCCAGAAGGGGATTTGACCCAGTACATGATCTCCCAGCAAGTCCATCCCAGAGTACTGTGAGGTCTCCACATCCTTCCTTTTCTATCCTTGCCATTGCTAAGGCACACCCAACTTCTCTCCTGTATCTCCCTGAACCTTTGGTCTTTGCAGCCTTTAGGCTTCTGCCCGGTTACTTCTGTATTAGTGATGCCCTGGCTTTGCTTCTTTGCTTGCTTCAAAACCCACAAGTCCCTTCTTCCAGGAAGCCTCCCAGACACATCCTTTGCCTGGTGCATGCAGAATGCAAAGGCTTTTGTTGGGGGCCAGATCTAAGGAAGAAAGATTCACTGGCTTGTTCTTCTCCCTAACTATGCAGAATCTCCTGAGAAGAGAGACTTTGATTGACCAGTCTCATGCCACCAGCACCTGACATAGGTCTTAGCAGAGGGTAGCTCCTAAATGGTCCTGGAAGGACAGACTGGGGTTCTCTCCCCTGCATGTGTATTAAAAGCACCTGAAGAGCTTTGAATGCCCTCCCATACCTTTCCAGAGCTGAGATCAAGTCAGAACTTATGAGAGCCTGGGCCAGGCTTCTGGAAACCCAGCACCCATTGACTCTGCAGGATTGGAAAGCCCAACCTGGGAGGAGAAGCAGGTGCCAGCCATACACCAGACCAGAGCCATACTTTGCACACCCATTGTATCAACAGCTATGCTCAGGGTTGCAGGCCCCACAGAGTTTTTGAGGCAGCTTTATTGAGCCATCCATGTGTCACACAATCACCTGTCAGTGGTCCCTAACAGGTTCATAGAGATAAACATCCACCATCAAAACAAAGTTAAATCTTTAACATCCAAAAGAAACTTTTTGGTAACCACATAGTTGTAGACCAAAAGGCAAGCAAACTAGCTGGTATCCCAGTAGAGAGGAGATGTAAGCGGGAGGATCAGGGGTTCAAGGCTAGCCTGGACTACATGAGACCCTGTCTCAGAAAAACAAAAAGCCAACAAATCAGCCACCATCCTGCTAGTTAGTCCCTATTCCCCCAGTTTCCGGATAACTATTGATGTATCTTCTGTTTCTGTGGATTTGCCTTTCTAGATGTAGAAATGGGATCGTACTGTGTGTGGTTCAGTGATGGACTTCGTACATTATTCTAGGATATGTGTAGGGCACATCCATGTTGTAGCATGCTGCTTAGACCTGGAGCATCCCCCAAAGCCCATCTGCTAAAGGCTTAGTTGCCAGCTTATTGAGGGGTCACTAGGTGTCTGGGAGCATGTCTTTGAAGGAGAGAGTGAGGCCTCTACCTATCCAGTCTCTAGCCTGCCCTTGGTTGCCAGAAGTGTCTGCTTCCGGGTTGCCAGGAGGTGAGCAGCTTTCCACTGAGCACTTCTACAATGATACATGATGACATCACAGCCTCAAAGCAGTAGGGCCAAGCAAGCACGGAAAGAGTAGGAAACCATGGGTCAAAGTTAGCATTGATGACCTTAGGGCTTCTGCCACAGTGACAGAAGTCTGAGTAGCAACACTTCTTCCCTTTTCACGGCAGAAGACTATCCCATTATATGGAGAGTTTGTAGTGTCAACGCCAGAGAAAATGCAGAGATAAATCCCCATTTCAGATCTGATTAGGGGAAATAAACTAAGGGTAGGAATGGAATCTGGAGCACATAGGCTCATGCCTTAGAGGCCTCCGATGTAGGGGACAACAAAGGAACATTGGGAACTTTAGGAGATAGAAATCTACATGGCTTGTTTTGAGGTGAGGTCTGATGGCACACTGGGTGCCTGCAGGAGCTCTGACTGTCATGTGGTAGCATTGTCTATATAAGGCTAGTCTTTAGGTCACAGTGGCTATTCCGTGGTTGGCTGCTTAGTGAAAATAGTGCTAAGGACTGATGGATCCTGGTGGAATAGCCCCCATTTTCATGGCCCCTTGACTGTGCGTTAGTGGAATATGGCAAGATGCCTCCATTTGCAAGAAGTTATCAAAACCTATTTGTCTAGTGAGGCCCTTGAGAGTTGTTCCATTTGAACTTTCATGGCTGTTGCTGCAAAGAACACATGTAGACTTGAGCTTCTAGCCTGACCTCTGTGCTGTCAATGTGCCTAGGCACTGCCACCTTAGAGCAGTTTCCAAAAGTGCATACATCTAGGGCCAAAAGAGGAAGAGGAACTGGTAGACTTCAGGCCTTAGAGAGGGCTACATAGACCAGCCATATCCTAGATCTCTAAGGGCTGCTAGAGCATCAGGTTGGTGGGTACTGGGAATGCTAACTCTCTTACTTTTTTGCATTTTGCCTTGGTCCCCACTTCCTAATTGTAGGGTTGAGGAGAAATCCATCGTTCTACCCACAATCCCTTTGTGATAGTAAGGACCCCAGCACTATTAATAGCCTGAGTGAGGTAAGCTATGTCCTAAGGCTGCTAACACCTCATTCTTATAGTTTGGTGTGTGTGTACATGTGTGTGTGTGTGTGTGTGTGTGTGTGGAGAGAGAGAGAGAGAGAGAGAGAGAGAGAGAGAGAGACAGAGAGACAGAGAGACAGAGAGACAGAGAGACAGAGACAGAGAGACAGAGACAGAGACAGAGACAGACACACACAAATCACAGAAAGAGAGGGGAAGAGAGAGAGAGCAGGAGAGAGAGAGAGGTGATGAGCGAGAACAAGTGTGCTCTACTACTAGAGATTGAACCTAGAACCTCATGCATGCTGGTCAAGTGTTTTGCCACTGAGAGACAACCCCAGAAGTGGATTATTCCACTCTTACAAATATCCTCCAGATTGGTTATAACTATAGGCGTGGAGTCTATTTCCTTCAGAGCTACCACTGCTAGAAGCTGGCATCTGCCTATTGCCAGCGTGACTGTTGATCTGTGACTACTTCCCAGTCCAGAGTGCAAGTCTCTCACTGCATACCTGGCTGCCCACCTCTAATCCTGGCCCAAGAAATAAATCATCATGTGGTGCAAAGATGGAGGACAATGAACAAAAGAGGAGACGAGGCGAAAGTCCACTCACGGATGCCTCAGAGATGGCTGGAAGCACATAAGTTTGTTGACTCCACATCCTTCTGTCACAGACAGGACCACCCAGCTGTCTCACTCAAAGCCATAGTCCATAGTCTCCCACTCAGCTTGGACCATGGGACGGTCTTGAAGTCACCCTGGTCTATTTATCATCTCAGGAGAGATGGCAGGCAGGAGTATGTACTGTGAGCAGCTACTGTCCCCAGGGCTTAGCCACTTCCCTTTGAAAACGGCTCCAAGTGTCCATGAAAGCCCTATGAAGGGATTACAGCAGCCTCAGCTTGCAATGAGAGAACCTGAGGCCTGACCCAGGCCCACTGCCATGCAGGAACCTAGGTACTGTCTGTCACCTGGGCTCATACCATGTCCAAGGGTGTGCATATGTGCATGTATGTAGGGGAAGGTGTGTGTGTTGTGTGTGTGTGTGTGTGTGTGTGTGAATGTGTAAGTGTTAAACTATGCAAGTGTGGCCAGGCAGTGCTGGTGCATGTCTTTAATCCCAGCACTCCAGAGGTAGACGTAGAAGAACTGCTATGAATTCAAGGCCATCCTGGTCTACAAGAGTGAGTTCCAGGACAGCCAAAGTTACACAGAGAAACACAGAGAACTCTCTCAGAGAGAGAGAGAGAGAGACAGAGAGAGAGAGAGACAGAGAGAGACAGAGAGAGAGAGAGAGAGAGAACACAAGTGTATCTTGTGTGCGGTGTACTAAGGTGTGTGAACGTGTGGGTCACATGGTTTTGAGGGAGAGTGTGAATATATGTGCAGATGAGACCTGGCACCGCTTGTGTGGTAATGAGTGCAGGGGTGTGTAGCCTGTGGAGCTGTGTGAGGTCACCCATAGGAGCGGGTGTTGTGGGTTTGTAAGTGTTCATTGCTTCTGGCTCTTTGACCTCAGCAGACCTGTGCCAGGCATACAGGAATACCGAAGGAGCATGCACCTAAGAGGAGACAGTACGGGGCCACTTATGAAGTGCAAGTTCCTGTAAGACCCCAGAGTTAGGGGACAGGTTCCAGACAAGTCCATAACTCGAGGACAGCAGGGAGTCACGATGTCCAAGCCTCTGTGACCCATTGACAATGATTTCTAGAGGCCTCTAGTCTACGCTAGAAAAGCTCTCTGGCTGGGTCCCGAACCCCTTTTCCTGGCCATGTCTTCTGTGCTCAGGTCTGTAACCCTTGTGCCCCAGTCTGGAATGCAGCTGTGCCTGCACCCACCTGAGCCAGGTAGGGACACTGGCTTCAAGTGAGTGCACTCTGTATAGCTTAAAGAATGAGACCAAAGAGAAAATACCCCAAGTATTTACAGAAAAAGCTGTTTCCCTCTTTCATCTGAGTTGCCCAGAGGAATACAGCTGCAGTTAAGTGCAAGGCAGCTTTTGGCTCATGATGGATGGGCCCAGGGATGAAGGGAGGGGAGCAGAAGGGGAGGAGTAAGATGAAGAGGAGCTGTAAAGGATGGGGATCAAGAGGAGGAGGAGGAGGAGGAGGAGGAAGAGGAAGAGGAGCAGCAGGGGAGAAGCAGCAGGGGGAGGAGCAGTGGGGAGGAGCAGCAGGGGGAGGAGCAGCAGGAGGAGTGATGGAGAAAAGCAAATGGTCCCTGCCTCAAGATGTTCTGTTACAGCATACTATCACAAAGAATCTAATCACCTGGGTCCCCGCCCACTACCTGAGGTACAAATGGCCCAGAACTGATGCCTCAGAGAGGACCAGGAAAGGAAGCAGCAATGTCAGCTTACTCAGATTCTCAGCCTTCAGCCCCCAAGGTCCTGACCTCCTCATGCACTTTGAACGTATAGCTTAGGGTGGTGGTGGTAGTTGTGGTGGTGATGGTGGTGTGTGTGTGTGTGTGTGTGTGTTGTATATATGTGTGCTTGATGTATACAAGTGTGTGTACAGGTGCACATGTGCCATGGAGCACTTGTGTGAAGGTCAGAAGGTCTTCCACTGTCTTTGAGACAGGGTCTCTTTGCTCTTCCTTGTGACGTACACCAGGCTAGTGGCCTGCTAGCTTCTGGGGAGTCTCCTGTTTCTACTTCCTACCTTGCTAAAGGAGCATGCAGACTCAGATGCATATGTGACTATGCCCAGTGGGTTCTGGGACTCCAAACTTGTCCTCCTCTCCTACAGCAAAGGCTTTATGCACTGGCATCTCAACTGCCCCAAGTCCTTTTTAATATGCAAACCAGTCCTCAGTAACTGAGGTCATGTTGCTTGTGTTCTCAGACCTATCAACTAGGGACTGTTACACACACACATAACACACACACACACACACACACACACACCATCCTGCAGAGATGGAAGGATTTCTGTTGCAGTCAGGGTCCTTTCCAGTGTACAACTCAAACTGGATCAATGACAGAGAACTCACTGGTTGGAACTGAAGGAGTCCTATGGCATTGAATCCTGGCCCAGCCTGATCCTGGGCACAAATACTACTGCCAGGAATCAGCAGCACACATCTTTATTTCTTAGCTCACTTTCTCAGTCAGCATCAGACTCAGTTTCCCAAGCGGACAAGTTGTCTGTCCGCAGCTGTGGGCTTCACTTTCCCTTTTGTTTCTCTCTTGCCCTGGTTCTCTCTTGAGCTGTGATGGGCTCAAATCACCAGGAGCTCCTTACCAATGACTGGTGGGAACTGGGAGAGGTAGCTGGTGGGAACTGGGGTGGGGGAGTGACTTTGGGAACTAGGAGGGATGACTGGTGGGAACTGGGAGAATAACTGCTGGGAAGTGGGGAGGTGACTGATGGGAACTGGGGAGATAACTAGTGAGAACTGGATAGGTCACTGTGGGAACTAGAAGCAAAAAAGAGTGTCCTGACGGGGTAAGCCAGATCTGTGCAGGAGATGAATAGACCCAGGATCCTGGAGGGGGGTACATTCCTGGACTGAGGCACATTCCTGAGGAGGGCTCAGCAGAGGTGATCCATCCCAGGAATCAGGAAGTCCTGATCATGCTGAGAAGCTCAGGTAGCTTCAGTGTGGCTCCAGGGGGGCTCATGGACAGAACAGTGCTGCTCAGCATAGGGAAACAATGTAGACTGAGATGGCCCTCTGGATGCTGTGGAGTATGACCCACTCTTTGGTTATGGGTGCCCTGTGGGAGCCGGAGCCAGAGGTCATGTCCAAACTCTCTCCTCTCAAAACCCCTCCTGTCCTTCAGATCCTCTGTGTCACTGCCACTGTGAGGGTTTGGGGCAGGCCCAGCAGTCAGACTTTGATGGTATCTACTTGGCATTATGTATGAGTCAAGGAATTTTCTGGAGCCAAATTTCTCCCCAGACCTTCCCAGACCTGAGCACCCCACCCTGAGGAGTTCTGAGCTCTGGGCAGCACCTGGTACATTGTCTGCACTTCCTGGAGGACTTGTCAGAAAGAGATTGATGTCTCTCCCTCCGGCGGTGCGGAAAATCCTTGATGCTGCTTTAGACAGATTTGGGGCACTGCTGGGAGACACAGAAGGAACTCAGCTGCAGCCCTACCCACTGGGTGCAGGAAGCCCCACCCCGCAAAAGCAAGTTGCTAGACACTCCAAGACAGGGATCTCACTCTTTCCCAAGAGCCTCCTCCCACTGGGGATGAGTTTGGTAGAGAAGGCTAGCCTCTCAAGGAGCAGTATTCTGCTGCCCAGGAAGACCCCTCCTACTAGGGTTCAAGTTCTGTCCTTTAGTCACATCTCCCTTCCTGCTTTCCTGTCCCAGACAATGAAGAGCCTGTGGGGCAGTGCTCAAGGAGCCTGGACATTGCTTTCTCTAGGCTGGGCTGGGCTGACCCCTCCTCCAGTGTGTCATGCCCCCATTCTCATTTCTTTTGAACAGACAGAACCTCGCTATGTAGCAATTCTTTTAACCCAGCATCCCAAGCGCTAGTGTTACAGGTGAGTGCTATGAGGCTTGACTGCTCTTCTTCAGTTCTAGAATCACAAAGGACGGCCATCCTCTTTGTGTGTGCATTTGGCATCTGTCAACATGACCTCAGACCGCTGGCTTTTTAGCAGATTTTTAGCAAATCCTTTTTTTAGTGACCATCAAAGCACTCAGTCTTTCTCAGTCTCCCATTCCGTGGTTTTGTGACCAATTTTAACATAAAAATTCTTGAGTGTTTGCCTCTCTTCTGGCTGTACTTACTAATGTGCTAGTCTGTAGAGGGAACAGTATTCTTCCTGGGGCTCCACATAACCCCCACTAGGCATGCCAGCTGATGGGAACCAGGGTCTAGTTGCACCACAAGATCCTCCTGCACAAGATCCTCCTGCTCCATAGAGGCCCTGAGTTCTGGCCACTGGCTCAACCTGAATGTGCTCCGTATGTTCTACACACATACTCTTCTTTAAGCCCAACTTCCAACCTCCTGCCTCAGGGCACAGATTCCCCATCCAGCAGTCCCCATTGCTGGTTCACTCCTGATCACTATGAGTGTTGCCGCTTCCTTCCTCCCATGGCTGCTGCCTGTATCCGAGCTACATCACCTCTGGTCTGGGCACTGAGGACAGTATCCCTCCAGGCTTCTCTCCTGCCATTTTCACCTGCAGCCTAATGTCTACTTCATCCAGAATGAGCTCTGGCTGCCTGCAGTGTACATAGATGCTTCCCTGCTTTGAAGAGTCAGCCCTGCTAGCTCCTCAGCTCTGTCACCTGAGCCTCTGCCTTCCATCCATGGGGCCTCCTTCCTGTTCCTTCCAGGGGCTGCATCACATGCAGGCACAGGCAATGGTGTTCTAGTCAGTCCTCCTTATTCCCTGGCTCCTGTGAGGATCTTGCCTCCCTGGAACCCACCCCAACCCTTCTCCCAGTGTCCTTTGCTACTCCTGCAGCACACAATGCTCACCAGCTTCTGTGAGCTCCACGGTTACCTTGGGTCTGGAACCCTAAATGCAGAGATGGAAGAGGGTGCACCTCAGAGCAGACAAAACCAGTGTCTTTTGTCAGCAGGCCTCCCGGAGGACCCCCACCCAAGCCCCTGGCCATAACACAGATGACACAGTAGCACAGAGCATGTGTTCTTTGCAAAATGAACAAGTAAATGAAATAATGCACCTGGGGCCAAGCAGCCCCCCATTCTCCTTGCAAACAGAAGTGAGCACTTTTGCTACACTAGGGCAGTTGTCACAAATTGATGACTGTCCAGGTTGGGGTAGTCTAGAAAAGGAAGTCGAGTAAGATTCAGATCTGAGCTCTGTAGGTGACAGGTGGACTCTAAGCCTTGAAGTGGGTGCTACCCTCCTGCGTCACTGCCTCAGTTGGAGTAGCAGGGCACTTGTTCCCCTGGCTCTAAGTGCCCTGAGACAGGCCACTAGGGCAGAGCTTCTCTGCGTCCCAAAGAGCCTTACTGGAGAACACCAGTATATGGATGACTCAGAAATGCCCAGGAAATAGATGAAGTGGGGGGCTGACAGGTGGATGAACCCTACCTTGGTAATCAGGGGACGATTCCTGGAGGAGACAGCATTCTTCTGGCATACGAACTGTATCAGAGTGGAACTATTCAAACAGGTTTCTTAATCCATAGGATGAAATCAGAGTGTCTAAAAGGTGGCACACTTCCTGGGACTGGAGGACTAATGGAATCCAGACAGGTTGTCCAGCAGGAGCTGGGACTTTTGGTCATAAGAACGAAACCTCCCATGGGGTCCAGTGGGAATCTGACAGGGACAGTGACTCCTCAGGGTCTTCCAGGGGCCAGTCTGCTGAGGCTAGACTCAGATGTGTATTTATTTCCTCCTAGGTTTCCCTTTGGCCTTATGAAGTGTTGCTGTGAGTAGCAGACCCTAGCATGCCCATACAACCCTCCTTTAACCTGAGACCCAGAGGTGTGACCTGATAAGGAATAGTTCAGATCTCTCTCTGGTGAACTCCCTTTGGGCATGTTCTGAGTACCTGCTGGGATGAGTCTTTGGAAGGTGCTGGAAACCAGTCACTACAGGGTGACTTGTCACCCAAAGCCTCAACTTGTCTGACCTGAAGCATGGAAGAGGGCTAGGAATCCTGACAGCTCAGAAACCAGAATCTCGCCTCAGGGTGGGGAGATCAGGATGAAAAGATCTGATTCTTCTGCTGCTGTCGGTGCCTCAGAAAGGCTGATAGCTGCCGGGTGGGTGACCAGTCCTGGCCAGGGCAGTTGTGACTGTGCTGAATACAATGAGATCTCTGAGACTTTCATTCAGAGTGCAGAGTTAGCAGAGCTAGGCTGGATGTCACCTGATTAAGAGCCCCATTCAAGGTCACCAGGGCTCCAGGCCAACAGTGGCTGCAGAGGAAGAAGAGAGGCCTAGAGAGAGAGGCAAATTGCATGAGGTAGGGGTAGCCATTATACCTCTAGAGATTTGGAGCCTACTTCAGCTCAGGGACTCACTGCCACAGGCTCCTGGTCAGTGTCTAAGCCACAGTTGCTATGTCTACACCATAGACAGCTTTGCTAACTTTAGGCCAGCTTCTACACCAGCCCAGCTGAATCAGGACTTTGGTCCTCACCCAGTGTTGACAGATGCCACAAGTTGGCAAGGAATCTGGAAAGCCCATCTTCTAAGTTCAACCCTCCTGTGTTGTAAACATGGTTCAAAACCGATCTTAGGTCCACTCAGACCAAAGAGAATGAACACGCGTCTGGACAGAGCTGGGCTGGTCTCACCAAACTTGGAGAGCAGAACAGAAACGAGTTGAGAGTAAGCAGAGTACACTCGTTAAGGGAGGGCACTGCATCGAGGCTCTAGAGACAGAGGAACTAGAGCCCAGGCCCATGTTGTCTGGACTGAAGAAGAGAATGAAAGCCATAGCTGGCTCACAGGGCCTAGAGGATAGGGCTGGGCCTGCACTTGGCCAGGAGCCACAGTGACAGTTGCTGTGCTTTTCCTTGTCTTCCCTGCAGATCCTGGAGGAGAACATGAAGCTGGAGTGTAAGTGCCATGGTGTGTCAGGCTCCTGCACCACTAAGACGTGCTGGACCACATTGCCACAATTCCGAGAGCTAGGCTACGTGCTCAAGGACAAATACAATGAGGCCGTCCATGTGGAGCCTGTACGTGCCAGTCGAAACAAACGGCCCACCTTTCTGAAGATCAAGAAGCCCCTGTCCTACCGTAAGCCCATGGACACTGACCTGGTGTACATTGAGAAGTCACCCAATTACTGTGAAGAGGACCCAGTGACAGGCAGCGTGGGGACACAGGGCCGTGCCTGCAATAAGACAGCCCCTCAGGCTAGTGGCTGTGACCTCATGTGCTGCGGCCGTGGCTACAACACACACCAGTACGCCCGGGTGTGGCAGTGCAACTGCAAATTCCACTGGTGTTGCTACGTCAAGTGTAACACGTGCAGCGAGCGCACGGAGATGTACACGTGCAAGTGAGTGAGGTCACAGGTCAGATCTCAGGCAGGATACAGTCTCCCTGCAGGCCACTGCCTGGATGCTCACAGGGAACCACAGAAGCACTGTCCTTGTCTTTTCTGCTGAGGGGGAGGGGTATTCTGGGTTTCCTACAGGCTACTGTGGGAAGCATCTCTCAGAGGCCCGCCCATTCTACTTCACATGGATGCTGCTCGGCCACCCTCCCCCAGACACCACCCGAGCCCCTCCATGTTGGAACAAAGTTTTCTACAGCAGGAGCTCTGGAGCCTCGGGCCTCGTCATAGCAATATTTAACAGTTTATTCTGATAAGAAATAATATTAATTTATTTAATTAAAGAGAATTCTTCCACTTCGTCGGGATCCGTTTTCTGCAATCAAAGTGGACTGCTTGAGGTCCTGGTGGGGTGACTTGCTAGGACTGGGAGCTGAGAACAACTGTACATAATTATTCTTTATGCAGATGTTTCTACTAGTTGATTTCACAAGTACCCTTCTGCAGCGATAGGTGTTAGGTACAAAGAGAAGACAGTCTTTATACACATATAGATATATATGCATACACATTTGTATTTTTTTGTTTTGTTTTTGCTGTTTGCTGCTACCTATCCAGAATCTAAGCTGGTCCAGATCTGGAATTGTTTTTCTCCAGGACATGCCCCTATCCTTTTGCCCTCCACAGTTCAAACCTCACCGGTAGAAAAGTTCCATTGGGGATGGTGTGTGTGAGGGGACGTGAATCACAAATTCCCAGCAGTTTCCATCCTGGAAAGTGAACCACTGGATAAGAGGCTTTCTAAGAGACTATTTTTCTATGAATATTTTATTTATATGGAGTCTGCCTGTGTTGCCCATGGCCCATGCCTCTTCTTAACACTGGTACTCACTCAGGGGCAGGAAGACAAGGCCAGGTGTGTGGGCAGGTCCCCTGGGGACCCTCACACAGCTAGAGTCTGGAGTTCCATTTGCCAAGGGGGGCCACAGCAGTTACTAGATGCCTGGGCTGGGATATCGTCTGTGTCGAATGAGAGGGAATCATCCCCTGGCTTTAGCCTGCTAAGCTCAGGTCTTAGAATGGGGTCACTGGATGGTTATCTTGGGAGGTGACCTCAGGATGGGCTACAGTGGTGGATCAGTGTCTTACACACTCTGAGAAGTGTGGGACCTGGCATTCATCATCAGGCAGAGGCCAGCTCAGGGATGCTGATATCCCATCAGGAAGCTCAGGCACTGCCTACAGGTGAGGTGTAGAACTAAGAGGTTGGAAAGGAGGGGGAAGGAGGAAGACAAGGATTGTTGGCCAACCTCAATGAAAGCGATGGGCGGGGTCCCTCTGCAGCAGAGACCCAGCTGCACCTGTACCTCTCAACCAGGAAACCCCTCCAGAAGGCTGGGGATATTTTTACGTGTGTCCACATGCATTTCCACCTGTGTGCATGTAAGCACATGCACACACACTCCTGTGCCAGCACTTTGAGGCACCTCCCGAGTGCTCACATGTGCATGTGCTTGCATGTATCTCTCTGTGCCTGGGATCAGATCATGTGTATGGAGCTGTATGGCTGAGCATTTGTGGTCCCAGAGGGTATTTCCAGGTATCTGCATTTGTGGGTGGGGTGCAAGGTAGACACCAGGGAGCTAATTTGATTGTGTTGAGCCACAAAGAGACTGCAACTCTGAACATTGTGTCCACGGCTGCTGGTGAAACTTAGATGCCTGTGAGACCACAGCCCTGAGCCTCGTGGCCTGTGTGCTTGGAGCCCCTCAGTGCCTAGGTCATGTTCAGTTCCCTACTTGGGTAACATCACGACAAATAAACATGGCTGTATGGCTGATTTCTTCCCTTGAATGCATTTTTAATTTCTTCTTTTATGTAGGTGTTTGGATGTATGGGCACGGAACTGGAAAGATGGAGTGGATGAATGGATGTGTGGATAAATAGAAGGAAGCATGGATGGATGGATGGGGTGTGGGTGGGCAGATGGATGGACAGACAGATGACAGATTATAAGTGAGCTTTGGCAAGTGGGTGAATAGATGTGTCCGTGGATGTGTAGGGGATAGACAGAAGGATGGGTGCCTAGATAAACGTGTGAATGGATAAATATGTATTTGGTAAGGAGAAAACTCCAGTATTTCTCAAATTTCCATGTCACGTCCTCTTGCCACACATCTGTAGGATCTCCACTGAGCATGGGCTTTCCCAGATGTCAGTCTTTCTGTTTCTGGCCTCGCTTGTACATGGACATAAGGGAGCTCCAACTAGCTTCACCAGGTGACTATTTAATTAATAATAGCAACAAAATTACAACTCAGATAATGCCCTACTTCGGCATTCAAATGAGCAGAGGGCCTGCATGAAGGCAGCTGGCCCTGTCAGAACAACACAGGACTTGGCTGCTAGCCCGTCAGCTGATCCCATAATGCACTGCAGACATCCAGCCTTGGGGCCTGTCCTCTCTTTGAATGCCCAGAATGACTGTGCTCTGAGCCTCAGTTTCTCCATCAGGGAAACTAACACCTTCCTCTTAGACTACTGGAGGATCCTCCCACGTGGCATTCGGAGTGGTAAGCCAGCACATGAAGGCTAGAGCATGCTACTGTCAGTCATAATCAGATGTCCACTCAGGGCCCTGGGGCAAAAGGAGTCTTCTAGCCAAGATTTACGGGATACACTTCTGGCTCTGTGCTGGTAAAGCCACCCCTGTCCCATCTGTTGTACCCCACAGTGGTTTTTCCAGAAAAACTAATGCTTAAAAGACTAGAATCTTAAGTCACTCCATCAAAACATGAGCCAGATGGCAGAGGGCAGCGGGCACACATCAGATAAGCAGTTCCACACAGGTTCTTCCTGCCACGTGACAAGGTGGGCTTGTGAGGCCAAATCCACAGCTCTGGACCCAGCTCTGATTCACCAAGCAAAGCTGGCCGTCTGGATTTCTAAATACAACCTCCCATTTGAGGCACCCTGGCACGCATCATGCTCAGTGTGAAGCAAGAGAGGACTGTGGACAGACTTGGTCTTGGCATGGGGAAACTGAAGCCAAGAGAGGAGCAGGAAATCCCTCAACAGGTTCTAGGTCAAGAGGGTCCTGAGCAAAGCTTTTTTTTTACCTGGGGAGGTAGAGTCTCCGCTGTGCACTTATAAGGAGGTCTGTACTGTAACCCGAGCATCCAGGAAATCTTTCCCCTACTTGACAGGTGAGAGCATCTTATAGACCCATCCAGGAAATCTTTCCCCACTTGACAGGTGAGAGCATCTTATAGACCAGAAGTCTCACATCAGGAAGGGAGAACAAAGGCTGCAGCCTATATGACCTCCCATCAGCACCCAGGCCCCAGCCTTCTGCGACTTCCAATGGAGGTTTGAGGGAGGTGAAGACAAAGAACCACAGAGGTTTCTGAGGCTGACATAGGCTGTTAATGCTAGCTCCTCTTCTCCAATTGAACACATCCCATAAACAAGGAACTCTGTCACAGCCTCCCAGGGCACTACATGGCCATGGTCCTCTGACTGGCCTCTCCACCTGCCTCTGTTTTTTTCCTACTACTTGGATAGGCGACCCTGGAAGAAAGGATTTGTTTTAGCACACAGTTCAATGTACAGTCCATGTGGCAAAGAACTCAAGACAGCAGGAGATTGAAGCAACTGGTCACGTTAACTCTTCAATCAGAAGATGAGGCAATGGTCACATGCTTGCCAATACTCACGATGTTTGTTCCATGTACACAGCCTAGGTCCTGCCACACTTAAGATGGCTTTCCTCATATCAGTTACATAATCAAGGCAACTCCCTACATGCATGCACAGATACCTGTCTGCCAGGTGATTCTACACAAGTTGGTGATTTACACACGCCAGCAGACCACCTCACTGTCAACGCCCAGATCTCCTTTATTCTACGCATCACACTAAGCTACCAAGCTCTAGCCAAACCAGGACACACCTGGCTCACCCATGACCAAAGTAGATAACGATGGGAATTCCTCTCACTCTCCACAGACCCAGCACAGGATTTTGTGCAGAGTAGGTACAACAATGCCATTTACAAAGCACTCTGTGCTGGTTGAGGTTCTGGCAATTTGCACACCTCCCCACTACCACACTGGTTTGCAGCATGGCAGCTACTGTGTCTTCACATGCCCCTGCACAACCTACAAGTGACTGCTCCCTCTACCTGGAGTACATGCCTGCCTCTCTCCATCTGGCCCTTCTGCTCCGCAGACGAGTCCCCCCCAAGATGCTTCAGGGAGAATGAGACAGGAGTCATTCACATGCAGCACTGACCCTTGCCTCTTCCCAGGTCACTGCCATAGAATGTGCTCCCTGATGGGACTCCAGAGCCAGCTAGAAGCAGAGAAAACAGTAAGACACATGACAAGTCACTAATAGACACAGGTTTGAAACTCATCTCCTGGGCTCCCAGGCCAGGGTTTTCCTCTTGCTTGGAGAAGTGTATTCGTCAGACATTGTTGAGTAACAAATCACCCCCATGGCTCACTGTCTCAACACAGTAAAGACAATCACATGGCCCTCAATAATAGGAACACATCCTGGACACAACATCTGTGAGTCCATCAGTATATGGATGCAGGCCACATAGTACAATACACGGTACATGGACTCAATGGCTCAACACCTATTCTAGACTACAGATCTGTACAGCAAGTTACTGACTGCTAACTACAGGGAATGTATGAATAACAAACAGGTGGTAGGCACCTGTAACATGATGGAAAGTATTCATGTCTATAATCAGAAAACATTCATTAACAAGCTAGATGTGGTGGTAATGACACACACCTATAATCCTGGAATTGTACTCAGGAGGCTGAGAGCAGAAGAGTGAGAGCTCCAAGACCAACCTAGGCTACACAGTGAATTTGGGGCTAGCCTGTACTATATAGTGTGCACCTGTCTCAAAGGAAAACACACACACACACAATATGTAGCAAAAGCACAGTAAAAATACTAGGCAAAATTAAATTCCATTATAATTTTATGGAACCACTATGATGTATGGCCAGACGCTGACCAAAACATCATGGTGTGGCACATGACAGCAGATAGTTGCTCATGAGTCCTCGGTGTATCAGGCAGTTCGGGGCTTAGAGGGGTTGGAAGGGTTCCCTCATGTGTCCATGTCAGCCAGGGGTCATCAGGCATACACTGATAGGGACAGAAGTCTTTCATGTTTGGGGTCAGTTCACCATGAGTGGTTTTAGCACAGCTCCTCCTAACAGGCCAGCTTTTCTTTCACTCACCTTCCAGCAAGCTCACCTAACAGCTTCTAGTGAACCCACAGCTGTCAGAGCCCCTGAATGATCACATAGAGAAGCACACAGGAAGAGATCTGTGACTACCATGGAACCGATAAGGCCCACTAGGCTCCACTCACCATGGTGCGGCCTTCTTCTTAGTAAGATCACCTCCACCCTGCCTACGCCCCTGAGTACACTGTTCCTCCAACCTTCCGGCTGCTCCTTCCTAACTTGATTCAAACCTCAGCTCTTCGCTATCTCTGTCCTGGTCCCCCATGCCTCTCATCCACTATCTTTTGTTCCCTCATAGCAGTTACCACTAGCTTAAATGAGAGGTCCTATATCTTAGGGGCTGTAAAGAATAGTCATCAGAAACATAGAGTCCAGGAACATAGAGCACTTGGGAGGTAGAAGCAGGGGGTTAAGGTTATCCTTGACTACACTGTGAGTTCAAAACCAGCCTGAGAGACATGAGACCTTGTCTCCAAACAACAAACAAAAAACAAACAAATTAAGTAAATAAAGTGAGAGCATGGGACACAAAGCTGAACTTCCTGGATTCAAAACTGACTGTGTGCTCTAGAGCAACCCACTTGACCTTTCTGCGCCCGTCTTTCTCTATTGGTCAAGCAGAAGCTGCAACACGACAGTGATCAGTGTAACCCACACGGTGCAGGCCACTGAGGAGCCGAAAGCGGGAGGCTATGGAGCAGAGACCTGTGAGGCTGATGCTGGGTCCCCAGCACCCAGCACATGGTTAGGATAATAAGCACTTGGTGACTAAGAATGAATGCCTGGAGGGCTCAGGAGGGCATCAGAGGTAAGGGTCTGGAGACAGGAGGATGGCTTGTTTTGAGGGTTGCAGCATACTGGAGCTGGCTGGTGCCTATGGATACAACCACAGACACAGCTTCACCACCGACAGACAGTACTGGTTACCACAGCAACGCTCATGGATCCAGAAGAATGGACTGAAGACAACAGGAGAGCTCACTAGCCACCCCAGCCCAGCGCTGAGACAGCAGAGAAAGAATCTGCAGCGCATGCGCAACACTGTCCCACAAAGACACTGACTGAGCTGGAGATCCAGAGAGCCCCACAGCCAAGGAGAGGACAGACAGACACTCGAGAGCCATGTAGCTCCAGGCAGACCTTTACAAGCAGCTACAACACACACGCACACACACACTGACCTTGGGTGCCTGCCAAGGTAGCAGAGGCTTAGAATCCCAGTGTTCAGGAAGCCAAGGCAAGAAGATGATGAGTTCCTCTCTCTAAAAGATGTGTGGGCAGTGCCATATTCATAAGGTACAAGATGCACACACCCAAGGACAGGCCACAGACAGGACATAGACAATGCTGCAAACTCACTCTTGGGAGCTATGCCTTGGAGTTTACTCTCTCGCTGTGGCCTCTGGCGCCTACTTAGACACAGACCTTCAGTGCTCATGCATGTGTACATGGTTAAGTTAGGGTCCTCATGTGAGATTAGAGAACCGGTGCTACCGGCCACGGAAGGCTACACTCAGGCTGGAGGCACCTGGGTCTGAAGGGCCAAGAGTACTTCTGAAGCTTAGCATCTTTGCTCCCCAGAGCCCCAGCTCACAGCCCAAGCAGGAGCTCCAATCACAGGTCTCCCCTTTCTTGGTCTGGAAAGATTGATGTGCAAGTCAGCTCTTCAGTACTATGATGGAACAGCCAAGATCATGGCTAGAAAGGAGGAAGGTGCCACTTGGTTTTGGCCCCTTTGCTTTAAGCCGATGGTGAGGCAATGCATCACCGTGGGAGCATGTGGTGGGAATGGTTGATGGAATACAGGGTAAAGCATGTGTTGGTATGTCAGGGAGCAAGTGGTGGGGACAATGTTGGGAACATGTGCTGGAGCACGTACATGATGGAGCAAAGCTGCCCACTGCACTGCCTTCCATTTACATGAAGGGATGTAACAGTTTTCAGCCCAGTGGCCAGAGGCCTTCAGAGGGTATGGCCCTGCTTAGCATCTCTGGGACCTTGCTTAGCTTACCTGAGCTTCTTGGCTCAACGACTCAATGCTCACCCTACCCTCCATTATTCCAGACAGGCATCACCAGCTGAAATGCCAGCTCACGGCCTGCCTCACGTGATACCCCAATTCCTGCCCAGTTCCATCTGTCTTCCTGGCCCTTACCAAGCTGATTGGCAGATCATATATGCTTGTTGACTAGCTTTTAGAGGTGAGGAAGCTGATCAACGCCAAACACCCAGATGGAATCTCAGAAGAGAGAACAGAGACCATATGCCGCCTTCCCAACCCTTCCTCTAAGAAATTCCAAGGTAGTTAACTCTGGGCTATCCTGGCATTTCTGAGAGTTCATCTCACTTCTTTCCAGAGCCCCACTGACTGCTCATAAGCAGGAGAAAGGACATAGGTTGTACAGAAGAGGAAGAAAGAGCACTGTGCTTGGGCTTTTTTAGATTAGAGCCATTTCTTATGGGTCTTAGCACCCGTTCCCTGTGCAGCTGGGAGATAGTTCAGTAGGAGAGACTCCCAAAAGGAATGATGGATAGGAGCAGAAACCTGCCATATTCACACCTGGATGAGGAGAAGCAAGCACCTTCCTCTCTCAAATGGCTGCCCTGGGAGAGGGCTGCCAGGTGGCAGAAGCTGGATCTTCAGAGCCCTGGGGGTCCCTCACTCTATCCCTTACTAGTGCTGAAATGTAAGGAGCCAGTGGTACCGAGTCACCAAGAGCCAAGTTTTAGCTCCCCAAGGAACCAGGATGACCAACTAAATCAGGGACACAGCCATCTCATTAGCTAGGAGGAAGGAGGGAAAGCAGAGGCAACTAATGCTAAGTCAACATCTCAGGGAAGGAAAGGACTGCAGGATTGGTTACAGCAGCTTCCCCTCTCTATGCTCTCAGGGCTCTGGGGAGCAGACATCCTTTATACTTGTTAATGGTAGATGCTCCCTAGTTTAAAAATGCACCAAAGTGTTTTCAGTAAAAGATGAAAATACACACGATCCCTCTGAGTTTCTTATGTCCAGAGATGGCTACTGTTACCAGACTTGACTGTGTGAATAGAAACCTATCCATGTTACAAAACACACAAACGTGCCCCAGGCTGCTTTCTGCTCTCCTTGGCCAACATAAGTCACAGCTCCTCATTGTCCTGTTGGTTTTAGTGGGATCTGTGACTGCTGGGGAGAGTCATCTATCTAGCTACCACCAGAAGCAATGTCTTTCTGTGCAAGCATGCAGATCAGCACAGTGCTATGACCAGGTCTCAGAAGTGGGACTTCTGGATCAACTGATGCTAGGCCTTTTGTTAATTCCTCCACTAGACTCTGCCTGATAGGAACCCATGACAGGGGGTGGGGTGTAACCCTGCAGAGCCCTTGGAGAGTGAGTTTGCCTCTGCTGGAGGTTGCAGTTGTCATCTGCCAGGGCACCACAGATAGGTTCCCTTTACCAGTTCTGGATTGTCCATGTGACTTTTTCGCCTGTCCCCACCAGCAGATCTTGTTTTCATACAAGACGTCTGGCAGCTAAGTCTAGCTCCATCTCACAACTATTAACTGAAATCTCCAAATAATCAGTAAGCAGATGATGGTCCCATCTTGCCCAGGGACTCCAACAAAATGTGTAAAAGAGCATAAAAGAAACACAATGTTTGAGAATCAGTGCCACTGTTTGTCACCACAGACCAGAGGCGGGGGTGCTAACGTGTGCAAGCTAGCAGGGAGGCAGAGGAGCATGGAGAGATCAAAAGACGAAGGGCAACTGGAACCAGCTGCAGGGGACAGTTCCAGCCAGGACACAGAAGCACAACCACACTGGGGAGACAATGTGACAAGCCTGGAGCTGAAGGCTACAGAGATCACAGGTGAAGGGCACTGCACACCAAGGGTCTCTTCCGATATGGACGTGTGGTGAGAGTAAAAACACGAGGGGCGGGACTTGTTGCCAGCTCCTGTAACAGAGGTACGACTTAATCATCTGTGCTGGTCCTCACTCTGCGATGTTCAGCAGAGAAGCTGCCAGTTTAAGGCTGCTTTAGCATCAGGCTTTTCCCTTGGGGGAAATGGACTAGGGCCAGCATGCTTTGTGCCTCCAATTTCACAGTGGTACATGGGGCTAGCACCGTGGTCTTGAGTGTATGTGATTCATGGACTCTCAGAAGGGGCCTGGCATGCAATGAGCCCCACCTATGGTGGCTTTGGTGCTCTGCCTTGACTTTAGCACTGGAGAGTCTAAGAGTAGATTTTGGGGTTGAGATATCCCAGATGCTTCTTCAAGTCAGGATCCAGAGCCACCCAGGGCTCCGGGGCTCAGGGCCACCAGGTGGCCAACCCTCCGCAGCAGGCAGCAGCTAGAAAGCAAAGCAAACACATGGAGGGCAGGAAGCTCCCGGGCCTCAGGAAAGCAAACACACTACTTCCTCCTGCTACATGCTGCCATCGCCAACCTTTCCCAGGGCCCATCCTTGGGAGACCTCCTCAGGCGCCTGGCCTGTGTTTGGACAGCTTGATGGAGAGTCTGGGTGGAGAAAGGGGAGAGGCAGATCCAGGGCCATGCTTGCTGAGACCCCCATCTTGTGCCCTAGCCTCCCAGCTGTTCCTCAGGGCACTGTGTGGGACCACTCCCCTACCCCCATCCATGGCCTATGCCCTATACTGGGCCACAGGCCTTGTTGTCTGTGTGTGGTGTCAAGAAAGAACCATGGAAATAAAAATTAGTCCTAACCAGTGAGGGCAAAGTGCTCTCTGGAGGCCCAGCACAGGTCTCCGTGCCACCTGTAGGATGCTAAGACCAGCAGTCTCCCCGAAGGGTCTCTTGGTGACCCTGGAAGGCTAAGTCTTTTCTGTTGGTGCTGGAGATAAAACCTAGGGCCACAGACAAGTTAGGCTTCTGCTAGCTTCTGCTACTAAACTGTGCTCCGGCTCCATTAGCCCACTTTTCAGATAAGTAAAGGAAGCAAAGAGAAGTGAGGCCACTTGCTCAAGGTTATCCAGTTGGAAAAAGAAGTTTCCATCCAGTACCCAAATTAATAATTTTAATACTTTGCAATGTATAAGTTTCCTCTTGCTGCTGAAACAAAGTCACCACCTTGGTAGCTTGGCACAGCATACACCTGCTTGTCTGGCGGTGAGAAGTCTGTAATCAGATTCCCCACAATGAAGTGAAGTGGAAACTTTAAGAGTTCTTCCGAAAGTCAGTTGTGTTGCTGGGGCAACACATGAAGGAGTGTTTTTCTGAAGTGGACACAGGCAAAGACTAAGGAGACTCGTGAATGAATGTTTAGCTGAAGCAGATATAGGTGAAACGTGATCTGCTAAAGCAAGCACATGAAAGGACACGTGACGAAGGATTCTTTGTTGACGACACACCTGTATTGGTCTGCCTTACATCGTGTGGTTGAGCTACAGTTGTTGAGACTCCATAGAGAAATGCTCCAAAAAACTTCTGGTGGTGTGAGTGGGTTCATCCCCTTTCAGCTTGGATGATTGACAGAGTGATGTCAGCTGAGACAGACACACATACTGAGACGAGACACATGCTGAGACAAGACCTGTGGAGGACATGATGTTTGGAGGGTATTTTTAAAAACCTAATGGAAAGTGACAGAGGCTGAGCTATGCTTGCTTATAAAGCTAGCTGTGCAATGCTTGCTGGTCTCAGTCTTCATTTTGCTAAGATAGGCACAGATACCGAGGACTTCTCCTGGCATTCCTGCTGGTCCTTCTTGCTGACTTGTGCTGAGGCTGAGGCCTGGCTGTCTCTGTTAGGTAGTGCCACCACTGCTGATTCATGCTATCCTGACTCTACAGAACTGGACTGCTGGTGTATCCATAAAGTGATTGCCAATGGATCAAGCTGCCTGCTAACCTGTGAACTGAACTGCCGATTTCCAGACAACACAGATGGGAGTTGCTCCAAAGAATCTTTCTAAACATGTCCACTTCCCCATATCCTTCTCCACTACCTCTGGTGGATGGTGGGCTAAAAGGGAGGTTAACGTGTTTAAGAACCATCATTCAAAAATAGGCTTTAAAAACATTAAAGTTACACTGAAGTGTGGATGAGGGCAGTGGCTTTTTCCAGAGGCACTGAGAGGAGAAACCCTTTCCTGCCTTGGTTGGCTCCCAGAGGCCACCTACATGCCTTGGCTGTAGCTATAAAGTACATATACTCCAGCCTCTGCCTCTGGCCTTGTGGGTCCCTCAGCAAGGACCCTCATGATGAATTGGTTCACATGACCAATCCAGGACAGCTGACTTGTTTTCTTCTGTATATGCATACATGATCTTATGTGCCTGTACATTCTAGCAATTGCAAATGAGAGAAAGCAGGTGGTTTTTCCGAGACTGGCTTAGTTCATACGCTGCGGTTGGCTTCATTTGCATTCGTGTTCTGGCAAATGACATAATTCTCTTCTCTCGGCTGTAAAGGAACTGCACTATATGCGCATGTCCATATTTTCTCTATCTTTCCCTCTGCTGAAGGCCGTATACATTATCTACTGTTACCAGGGCTGCAATGAGCATGACTGCACAGTGTCTCTAAGGTACTGACTCGGAGTCCTTCAGGTAGTACCCATGGTGGCACACTGTGACATAGGGTAAACCATACTGACTTCTACAAAGACTGGACTGGTTCACACTCTGACCAGTAGTGAATAGGCCTCCCTTTTGCACTGTCTTCACCAGCATTTGCTGTTTTCTTAATGCCTATCATGTTGTATGTTCTCTATTCACATAGCCAAAGACCCTTTGGTCAGTTACAACAGTATAATCACAGGTGGCAGTGGTCAGGACATGGACATACCAGGTGGGCTGTTAACCCAGAGTGTGAGCACATGGCCACCCACCAAACATCCTGGTTCATCACTCTGAGATCATACCTTGCAGACTTGGAATTTGCTCTCAGCTCACCTTGTACTGTGCCCATCAGAGTTTGTTTTCATCAGGCTTTAGCATGTGGCATGCCCTTTAGAGACCCAGGATTGGCGTGCTGTATTGTGTACCATGCCTCACTGCTGTCTTGAGCTGAGGGAAAAGCCCACCTCCCTCCAGCATTGACCCACAGTCATGCCTCATACAGGTGCTTGCAAAGAGTGAGTAGCAGAAACAGAGTGTGGCTGTCACATCCAAGAGCACAGCAGGCAGGGCACAACAGCTAATCCCTACTAAATCCCCCTAAAGGCTCTCAAGAACTTTCTGAGGGGACACCTCACAGCCAAACTGCTATCATGGTTTGAGGGAGGGCTGAATGAGAACTCCAAGGTTCATGTGCTGGAGGCTTGGTCTTCCCTGTGGTGGGTAGAAGGGTGGGATGCTAGAGTGGTTAGATCGCTGGAGAAAGTGGTAGGTCACTGGCGGGGTTGGGGTGGGGGTAGTTAGGTCTCTGGAGAGAGGAAGTTAAGTCACTGAGGTCATTGGAGGGAACTAGGTAGGTCATCAAGCATTGCCTTTGGAAGAGCTAAAGGTGGTTTTCCTGGGACTTAGTTCCCCAGGAAGTTATTACAAAAAGGCATACCTAGCCTCAAATCCCTTTGGACTTCTCTGTTGAAGTCTGCTCGATTTCCTGCTATTATGATGCCATCCACCTAGGCCCAGAGCAGAGGCTGAACTGCCAGAGCACCCTGGTCTTTCTTGCCTGTCTAGCCTTTATAAGCCTATTCCCCTCTCTCTCTCTCTCTCTCTCTCTCTCTCTCTCTGCTCTCTCTCTCTCTCTCTCTCTCTTTCTCTCTGTACTAGTTAGAGTTGCTATTGCTGTGCTGAAACATATGACCGAGCAATTTGGGAAGGAAAGGGTTTATTTGGCTTATACCTCCAAATTACTGTTCATCATTGAAGGAAGTCAGGACCGAACTCAAACAGGGCAGGAACATGGAGGCAGGAGCTGATGCAGAATAGAAGAGTGTTGTTTACTAGCTTGCTCCCCGTGGCTTGTTCAGCCTGTTTTCTTATATATCTTATAGAACCTAGGACCACCAGCCCAGTGTGTTACCATCCACAATGGGCTGGAACCCCTCTCATTCATCTCTCATTGAGAAATGCCTTACAACCAGATCTTTTGTAGGCATTTCATTAACTGAAGTTCCTTCTTTCAGAGGACTCTAGATTGTATCAAGTTGACATAAAACTAGTCAGGATGACTCTGAACTTCTGATCTTCTTCCTGCCTTCACCTCCTGGGTGCTCAGAATTCATACATGCACCACCACACTTGGTTTAAGCCTATTTTATAACTTCCAGCCTCAGATACCTTGTTCCAGCAACACTAAACAGACTACCACAGCTGTCCTTGTGATAGCCAGCAGGCACTGTGGCTGCTGAGCTCTTGGAAAGTGGCTCACCAAGGGAAAGACTTGCATGATAAAAGCCTCAAGTCTTTGAAGAAAGAAGCCAAAGAAGCTATCAGAAGATGGAAAGATCTCGAATGCTCATGGATCAGTAGGATTAACATAGTAAAAATGGTTATCCTACCAAAAGCAGTCTACAGAGTCAATGCAATCCCCATCAAAATTCCAACACAATTCTCCACAGACATTGAAAGGACAATTCGCAACTTCATATGGTTAAACAAAAATCTCGAGATATCTAAAATAATCCTGAACAATAAAAGACCTGCCTGAGTCTCACCATTCCCAATTTCTAGTTTTACTATAAAACTACAGTAATAAAAAAAAAGTATGATGTCGCATAAAAACAGACATGTTGATTAATGGGATCAAATTGAAGACCCAGACATAAATCTAAACACATACGGACACCCGATTTTTAATAAAGAAGCCAGAAATACACAGTGGAAAAAACCCAACATCGTCAACTAATGATGCTGGTCAAACTGGATGTCAACACGTAGAAGAATCTAAATAGATCCATTCTTATCACCCTGCACAAAACTCAACTCCAAATGGAACAAAGACCTCAACATAAAACAAAATACACTGATCTTGACAGAAGAGAAAGTGAGGACTAGCCTCGTACTCATTGGCACACTAGACAACTTCCTGAACAGAACACTAATAGCACAGGAACTAAGACTGATGATTAATAAATTAGACATCATAAAACTGAAAAGCTCTGTAAGACAAAGGACATTTGGGCAAAGTGGCAGCCTACAGAATGAGAATTTATTTATTTATTTATTTTTTACCAATTCCACATCCAATAGAGGACTAATATCCAAATATATAAAGAACTCAAGAAACTAGATATCAAAAACAAACAAAAACAAAACCCAAAATAATCCAATTTTAAAGTGGGCTACAAATATAAACAGAGAATTCTCAATAAAGGAACCTCAAATTACTGAGAAAGACTGAAGGAAATGTTAAACATCCTTAGTCATCAGAGAAATGCAAATCAAGACTACTTTGAGATTCCATCTTACACCTGTCAGAAAGGCTATGATCAATAACACAGGAACAACTCATGCTTGTGAGGATGTGAGGCAAAGAGAACACTCCTCCATTGCTGGCGAGAGTGCAAACTTTTACAGCCACTATGAAAATCAATATGTCAGTTCCTCAGAAAGCTGGGAACTGATCTACTTCAAGATCTAGCTATTCCACTCTTAGGCATATACCCAAAGGATGCTTCATCCTACCACAAGGCACTTGCTCAACCATGTTCATTGCTGCTCTATTCGTAATAGCCAGAAGCTAAAAACAACCTAAGTATTCCTCAACAGAAGAATAGATAAAGAAAATGTGGTATATTTACACAGTAGTATATTACTCAGCTATTTAAAAAATATGACATCAAACTATAATCTGTAAATTCAGAGGGGTTAGGTATAGGAGGGGACTAGGCAGGACACATGAATCCCCTTCAGAGGGGGAAATAGAATAGATTTTATGGGTGGGCTGGAGGCAGGTGAGGATGGGAATGGGAGGATCAGGTGTGGAGGGGAGGGGAGATGGAGTTGAGGGAGGAAATCCTTTGAGGATGATGATATGGAAACCTAGTGCAGCGGAAACTTCCTACAATATATGGAGGTGATCCTAATGAGGTCTCCTAATGATGGGGGAATGTAAAGTCCCAACTGGTCATCTCTTGTCACCAAATGAGGCCTCCAGTAGTAGAACTGGGTTGCATTCAATTGAGTTGTTGGCCAAGGGGGTCCTATGGAAATCTCCAGACAACCCAGGCTGCTGCTAAGACAATGGGATGCTCTCCACAAGCTGACAGTGGGCCCCCCCCCTCTGCTGAGGACAACATCCACACAACTTATTCAACATGGAAAAGTCAAGCTGGTGCCTACATGAAGCTTGTACTCCTACAGTCCAGCGGCTTCAGCACAGGAAGATACCCTGGAGGCTACCAAAGAAGAAGCCTATACACCAACCCAGCCACAGTCTGTCCTACAATCTGTCTTCCCTGCAAGACAAGCTAGAGCAACGGTGACACAGAACTATGGGAGCAGCCAATCCATGCCTGATTTGACCAAAGGCTTGCTCCATGAGATGGAATACATACCTGCCACTGGATGACCAAGGACCAGAGATTAGATAGCCCAGGGACTTAGGGTAAAACCAAACACTACTGGTCGTGTGTGTTGTGTGCGTGTGTGTATTTATATATAACTATATAGTATATATAATTATATATAATTTATTAAATATATATTTATTTTCTAATGATATTCTTCTATACTCATAGGCCAGTGTCATCATCAGAGATGCTTTCCTCCTGCATCAGACAAAAAGAGATACAGAGACCCATAGCAAGACATTATGCAGAGAGAGAGTCCTTGGAACACACAGCTCCACATGAGATGTCTCCATCAAATCCCTCTCCTCAAAGTTCAGGGAACTCCACAGACGAGAGGAGCTGAAGGAGATGGAAGAGATCAGAACAAGATCCCCTGAATCAACTAAGACAGACATCTATGCACTCACAGAAACTGATGCAGCAAGCATGAGGCCTACATAGGGCTATACCAGATCTTCTCGTACATATTATAGCTTTCAACTTAATATTTTTATGGCACTCCTAAGTTTGAGAGCTAGTGAGCCTCTCTGTTCTTGGGACCCTTTTTCTTCTGTTGGGTTGTCTTGTCCAGCTTCCATGTGATGGCTTTTGTTTTACCTTACTATATCTTATTTTGTCATGTTTTGTTGTTGTCTTTTAGAAGCCTGTTCTTTTTTAATGAGAGACAGAAAGGAAGTGTATCAAGAGGTGATGGGAAGTGAGCAGGAACTGGGAGGAGGAGAGGGACAAGAAACTATAAATAAGATGTGTTGTACGAGAAAAGAATCTACTTTCCGTAAAAGAAACAAAATGAAGAAGGGAAAAAAGAAAAGAAAGGTGGTTTGTACAACTGAGAGAGTATCTTTTTATTTCTTTTTTTTTTTAATAAATAAAATTAAATAAAACAATCTCTAAGATCTCACACATGTAGTCTCTGTCTCAGTGGTGTGGTGGTTTGAATGAAAATAGCCTCCATAGGCTTGTAAGGAGTGACAGTCTTTCAAAGGATTAGGATATACGGCCTTCTTGGAGTAGGTGTGGCTTCATTGGAGGAAGTGTGTTACTGGGGTGAGTTTTGAGGTTTCAGAAGCTCAAGACAAGTGTAGTGTCACTCTTACTTCCTGCTGCTGCTGCTACAAATGTAGAACTCTCAGCTAGTTCTCCAGCATCATGTCTGCCTGTGTGCCGCCATGCTTCTTGCATGATGAAAATGAACTAAACCTCTGAACCCATGAGCAAGCCAGTAAGAAGCATCCCTCCATGCCCTCTGCATCAGCTCCTGCCTCCAGGTCCTTCCCTGATTGAGCTCCTGTCCTGACTCTCTTCAATGATGAACAACAATATGGAAGCTAAAGCCAAATTAACCCTTTCCACCTCGATTTGCTTTTTTGGTCATGGCGTTTCATCACAGCAACAGAAATCCTAACTAAGGTAAATAGTTAGCCCAGAATCATCTCTCAACTTCCCAGGTCCCCATCTGAAATGGGGACTTTTTAGCTTCTCCCATCTATCCTTTCTGTTAGCCATATCTATAATGGTCTCAACCCCAAGATGAGGAAGAGCATCAGCGTGGGAAAATTTCTCCAGACATAAGCTAATAAAGCCTCTTTGGGGCTGCTGCAAAGAAATTTCTAGAACAAGACAGCAGAGCATTTGGAAACAAAAAAGCAACTCTCAGGATTACCTGCCTTGAGAGTAGCATACCCATCCCCTCAGTCACCATGTCATCTAACACCTGGACCAGCACTGCTTCCTGAGAGTGGCCGAGGGTCTGAGTATCTATCCAAGGGGAGATGGCTACTTTGGCAGAAGCTGGACAGCCAGGGAACAAAGGGCTTTCATGGGGTGTAATCCAGGCTGAGAGAGGAAAAATGGTCAGGTGCTTGGAGAGGCAGGTTCATATGAAGGGAAAGGGCGAGCCTCGCAGGACTGGCTGGCATGGGGGCCCAGGTTCCGGCCCACATTCCCAGGGCGGCAGACAGTCCCTGGCAATGGCTGAAGGCCCCATTTGTGTGATATGTCAGCAGGGAGGGTAGGCCTTTTAAGGGGTGAGATTCTGAGGCCTGATAGCATGCTGGGGCCTCTCCCTTGGGGACCCTGGCCCTTGTGAGGACTGTCAGCCATTGTTAACTGTGTCCCGGTGTGAAGGAAAACAGGGCACTGGCAGTCACTGATACCTGTGCGATCTGGCCACCAGGACTCGGCCACACTGCCACAGCTCCAGTTACAGGCCGGATGGGCAAGGGAGTTCTGCAGCCCTCTAGCATACCCATGGCAGGTAAAAGGCAGTGGAAAGGTGAGAAGCAAGAGGCCACAGGGATGGTGGCAAGTCGCAGAGTCCTGTGCATGAAGTCACACAATGTCAAGGGTTGCCTGGTCTCACTGCCAGAAAGAGGGCGATGAGAAGAATGTGGGGGGAATGAGGCTGTGAGAGAGCAAAGGATGGAGGGATCCCCAGCCTTGTGTTGGTAATCAGTGCTCTGGGCTGAAAGGCTTGCCAGTCTCTATGGATCGAATGCCAGAGTTGCCTGTCACTTTCCCTGAGGCACAAAGCATCACAAGAACTTGGGGTATCAGGGTGATTGCCTGTGAAGCACTGAGTATGTGTTTGACATTGTTACCTACTAGTGCTCGCTGTTCCTGTGTTCAGTGGTGCTAAGGGACTTATCCTCAATGCAGCACCCTGTGATGGGCATTGTAGTTACCACACGTGGGCCACAGAGAAGCAAAACAATGTCCCAAGGTCGCATAGCTTTGGCAGGGCAGATCAGGATCTGTTAGAGCTGGGATCATATAGTCATCTAGCCCCAGAATGCCTACCTCTGGGAACCACTGAAAACTAACAGAAACTGAAGTCCACTGTACTGGAACGAGGCTAGGCTCAGGCCTTGGATGGGCAGGAGATGAACTAATGAACTGAAGCAAGAGGCACATGGAAACTGAGAGACAGCCACACACAGCCATTGCCACCCTGGGCAACAGGGACAGAGGAGAAATCACTGAGCTCAGATCTGGAGCCACGAGAAGAGACTCAGGGCAAAAATCAAAGACTATGGATAGAAGAGAGAGGTGGAGGCAGGAGGCAGGCTCATTCCCTGCTCCTCTACCGAGGGAGAAGCCCTGTGTGGATGAGTGGCAGTCTCCTGAGTAGAGAGTACGATAGGGACGGTGTGGGAGGGAGGGGCTGTGAAAACCAGTGGTTCCAGGGCACAACTGAACAGCTCTGAAAAGCCATTTACACCAGGCCTGTGCCAGGAGCAGCTACATCCTGAAGAAGGCTGTGTCCTAGCTGCTCCCTCCCAGGTACCTGTGGCTTCTGAGATATCGGGCAATAGTGATCAAAGGTCCAGAGTGTAACACAGCTACAGATCTGGTACGTTGGGACTGAGTTGCCACTATGCAATCACAGTAGAATAGCAGGAGGGAGCTGCTTCTTAGAGCTACTAAAGGATGGGATGAAGTTGGAGGCCTGAGGTCATACGGCTGAGGGGGACAGGCTTGGTTGTCACACCAAGGGACACATCTGACATTCTGGATGTTTGGGTAGTACTGGCCATCATTACCAATCTGAGGGCTGCCAGGAGCTGTGAAGTGAGAGGGTGATGGGGGAAAAAGGGGGAAATGGATGAATGAACAAATGAATGAATGGAGGATGTGTGAGGAAGAAATGAATGAATAAAAGGACAGAGGAGGGAATGAATGAGTGGAGCATAAACAGGAAAGAAGACATGGAAGACAAAGGAGGAGAGGGAGCCTGCAGAGAGCCCTGGACTTAAATGATCCAGCTGCATCCTACTGCTGCTTAAGATGCTAGGCCTGCCGTCACCATGGTAATGGGAGAAAATCACAGAGCAATTTGTAATCAGCAGGAGGTGGGGGACTCCTGCTAGAGCACTCTGGGAAGCAAGGGCCCTGTGGGTCCCAGACCTGAGCTCCCACTCAAACCTGAGGCCCTTTGCACCTCCTTTACTAGGGTCCCTCCCCCAGTGTCTGTAGCTGGCTGAGTTCTGCCTGCTCAGATCTGAGAGGTGCCTCCTGGGAGGCAGCATCCCTTCACCCATCTCTCTGTGCACTGCACGCTGGGGCCCAGTTCTACCTTGGGGGCCACAACCCCACGTTTTCCTCCCGCCTCAGGGAAGCCTTCAGAAACTGCCATGAGCCATGCTCTCCAGATGGCAGGACATTGCCCCCATTTACCATGTGACAGCTGCAAACTCCTCCTGGCTCTGGTGAGCTCCTCTCCACCAGCCCCAGGACAAGATTCAGGAATCATCTGGGCAGGAGAAACCACAGACCTTCCACCCTAATGAATGAGACCTGAGTCTTAGTTGATCCAGGTTCTACTGTTCTGTCCGCTGAACATCTCATAGTAAGATGCAGAGAAGGAGCTTGTGATCTAAAAAGTCAAACATGCACATAAGATTCCTAATGTAGCAGACTTGATCCTGGATCTTCAGGCTGCTGAGAGGGCTCCCAAGATCTCCTGGTCTTGGGAAGAATGGCCAGACCCTGCAGAGTTCACTTATCATGTGACCTTAAATAAGCCATCATTGCGTTTTGAGTTTCAGTCACCAACTCTGGAGAGTTTAGAAGGTCAAAGAAGTGCTCAGCTAAGGAGAGAGTGGATGAGAGTCTGTGGGGCAGGAAGACAGGTGTCCCACAGCTCAGTGGCACTGGGGTCCAGCCTCCACTGTGTCTGCCCTTGCCTCCATGACTCCATAACTCAGTCTGTGGTCCATTACTGCCTTCCCCAAATCCGGCCCTGGAAGCTGTCCACGCTGCAAATGGAGAAGAACTGGGGGCTGGCAGAACAGGCTGGCCTATGGTTTAGGGGCAAGGAGACTGCTTTGATCAATGGAGTCTGGTCTGGTCTGGGCAGGACAGCATAGAAGGGAGGAAGAAGCCCCAGCCAATCTCTGCTTGTGCTTTCCCCCTCTGTCCTGAACTACCCTCTGTAGCTCATGAGCGTGGACTCTGCCTTGCTGTGAGGACCATGCTATGCCATGTACACAGTAAGATACAGAGGCAAGAGATTTGCCTGAAGTGGCTTCATGCATGGATACATGCACACCCCCACACCAATTCCCTTCCCCAGGGGCTGTAAAAGAGCCGTAGCATATATACAGCTCAAGGCAAACACTCAGGACTTCCCTTCCATAGGGTTACTGTTCGCTCTCATTACTGTCAGCCAAGGCCCCAAGGGGAAGCACCCATCCAGGACACAGCAGGGCACCAGGAGCGGCACCTTTGCTCAGGCTGAGTCTAAAACTAGTGGAAGGGGGTGAGGGAAGGCGAAAGGCAGTTAAACCCTGTGCAAGTGCTTCACACAATGGGGTCACTGGCCAGGCCAAAGAAGGTGGCTGAGGCGGGCTTGGCCCTGCTTAGCATATGAGCTAGAGGCCCCGCCCCTTCCTGAGAGGGTTCCAGGACCCACTATAATGTCCCAATTGTCGTACAATACCTTGATGGAGGGCCCTGTCACATTTTTGCCACCGTTACTGGGTCCCCATTCATGGCCACTGTCACCATGCTCAGAACAAGCTGGCTAGGCAGCCTCCTTTGCATTAAAATGGGTGAGAACTAAGCCTTCCTACTGCTCAGCTGGGCAGAAAACAGGATTAGGCCAAGGACGGCTGAAGGCCCCTGGTGGGGTGGCCCCAGAAGGCCAGTGTCGGCCACTGCCCTCTGGCCTGAGCCATGCATCAGTTCCCTGTAGCCTCAGTGAGGGTGAGCAGCCCCTCCCTGTATCTCAGTGTCTCTAGCTCTCAGTGCGGGGTTAAGGGCATGAGTGCTCTGGGTTTCATTCTGAAGGGAAGAAACGCCACATTTATAGGAAGAATGCTGTAGAGAGCAGGCCAGAATGCTGTTGCTTTGAGGTGGACAGATGAGGGCAAATGTTCATCCTGGTGGCACCTCTGTTAGCTCTCAGTCACAGTAACAAAATACCTGATAGGAGCTAGTTATAATGAGAAATGTTTACTTTGGGGTCAGTGTTTCATAGATCAGGGGCTGTGACGGGTGGCCATTGCTTTCAGGCTCCTAGTTGGGCAGCGTACCATAGTGGTGACAGATGTCAAAGCACAGCTGCTCTACTCACAAAGGAGAGTGGAAGAAACCAGTGAGAAGGGCCTGGGGTGCCATACGTCCCTCAAAGACATGCTCCAGTGATCTCGAAACATCTCACTATAGTGTCACTTGGGAACCAAGTCATGAACGTTGGAGGACAGTCAGTACCCACAGGTCAGCAGCATCTGAGTATGCCTGGAGCTCCTGGTCCATGAGGAGAAGCCACAGCCTGAAGAAGGCAGCTGAGGACCAGGTTTCTAGGTGAGGGTCTGCTGACATGAAAGCATGCTGTGTCGAAGGCTCAACACCCAAACATGCCACCCTACAGACACACACACGGAGAAACAAGGCAACTCACATACAAGAATTCAAACCATCCCACATTTCCACAGATGGAGGAGGGGCACTAAATACCTCATCCACACCTCAGAACCCATGCCACTCAAAATGAAGACCTGGTGTGACATTGGAAGTGGCAGAATGTCCAAGACTATCAGCAAGTGAACAGGACAGCTGTGGATAGGCGTGTCCGGGTCATTCACAGAGAATGAGATGCAGCGTGTGAACCCATGGAAGAGGCCACGGTGAAGGACAAGGAACTAAGGTAGCTGCCTCTGGAAAACTCAAGGGGCTCAGGAGGAAATCTTGGCTTTGTGCCTTATGTGCTTCTTTATACCACTGTATGTCCCTAACTTGTGATGGTTCACTTTGGTTTTTGTCATTAGAAACATTCAAAGTCACATGTGTTCAGTAAAACAAACAAACAAACAAAAAGCCTCAGTTCTAAGAATGTGCATATGTGCAGTGCTAAGCATGTACATATGTGTGCAGTGCTAAGGATATGTATATGTGTGCAGTGCTGAGGATGTACATATGTGTGCAGTGCTGAGGATGTACATATGTGTGCAGTGCTAAGGATGTGCATATGTGTGCAGTGATAAGCATGTACATATGTGTACAGTGCTGAGGATGTGCATATGTGTGCAGTGCTAAGAATGTGCATGTGTGTGCAGTGCAGAGGATGTACATATGTGTGCAGTGATAAGGATGTGCATATGTGTGCAGTGCTAAGAATGTGCATATGTGTGCAGTGCTAAGGATGTGCATATGTGTGCAGTGCTAAGGATGTGCATATGTGTGCAGTGCTAAGGATGTGCATATGTGTGCAGTGCTAAGGATGTGCATATGTGTGAAGTGCTAAGGATGTGCATATGTGTGCAGTGATAAGGATGTGCATATGTGTGCAGTGATAAGGATGTGCATATGTGTGCAGTGATAAGGATGTGCATATGTGTGCAGTGATAAGAATGTGCATGTGTGTGCAGTGCTGAGGATGTACATATGTGTGCAGTGCTGAGGATGTACATATGTGTGCAGTGCTGAGGATGTGCATATGTGTGCAGTGCTAAGGATGTGCATATGTGTGCAGTGCTAAGGATGTGCATATATGTGCAGTGATAAGGATGGGGTCTTAGCCTCTAGTATTCCAGTCAAGGCTCTACAGGAGCCACAGTCAGCCCCTAAAACTTTATCCTGATTTCCATTCTGAAACCTGCAGTGGCCATTGCTCATCACTGATGCTGAGTACCCCTGCTTGCAGACACTCCTTTGACGTTCCTCCACAGGCTTCTTGCCCAGCCCTCTGAGGGACACTCCATTATTATGTAAGAAGACATTTTTCCAGGTGCAAATTCAGGATGGCACAGGAGGCCACTGGATGAGACCTACAGTCTGCACCACAGCTCCCCTGAGTGCTGACCACAGCCCTCTTACCTGGGTACCCCACCTGGGCATCTTCTCTCACCCACACATAGGAGATGTGCACAGAGATCCCTTCCTCGCCCACATCAGGACCAAGAGAGAATGTACACATCCACAGCGCTGTCCTGCTCCAAGGCCCTTGTCCCTCTGACCAGAGACTCCGTCTCTAGACCACACCGACATATCAGACCATGACCAGGCAGTGACAAGGTGACATGGAAGGAAGTGGCACCGGATGAGAGACCAGAGAAGTAAGAAAGTATACAGCCTACCCTAGGGCTTCCATTGTGTTCTTTGAGAGCTTGGTAAAGGGACAGTCACTGGTAAGACTCCCCGCAGGGACAGAAGAAGCAGTCAGATTATCCATTCTCTCAAGCCTCTCTAACCCCAACAGAACAGGCTCAGGTTGCATGATCCAAGTCAAATCCTTCTTGCTGTAGCCTAGCCTAGAGACTTGAGAACTCCATACTTCACAGTGGGTAGGAAGTGCACGTACCCAGGATTCATGCCATTTATCTTGCTATAGTATTTATTAAGAGTGCCCTGGAGAGGAGCGTACTCTGCCCTGGCATCACCCGAGCCTCAGACGCTAGCTGGAAAGTTCCACATCGCAGGAAACTGAGCACCACTGAGGGGGAGTACCCTGTAATTTGTATGCAGTTGCAGGTCATTACCAAAACGACAATGAAATGCAGGCTCCCTGTAATTAGATGCTTTTATGAATTGGGTTCCAAGGTATTAATGGCAAAGCTATAAGATCTACTCCTCCCTCGATTCCATTGTCCTTTCTCAGTCATCCTCAGGCAGACAGAGGCCCAAGGGCCACTTCTGAGCACCTTGGCTGGCTCTAGCTTGAGGATCTGTCATGTTCTGAATGGTAGGTTGTGACTCCCAGGAGCAAGCCTCAGAAGCAGCCCAGTTGTCTATAAATTGGAAGGTATGCCTCTAAGTAAGTCATGACCCATGCAGAACTTGGAACATGCTCCATTGATGATCACTAGAGATCTGACAAAGTAAAACAGAAGGGTGCCCGAGACAACCCAGCACAGGAACAAAGACCTTGAGATGGGCATTCCTGCAGAACTCAGTGGAAGTTTCTCTGCCTGCTCAGGCTGTTGGACCTGGCCCCGCCACACAAGATCTCACACACACCTTACCTCCCTTTCTCACATGAACACTGCTCCCTGGGAAACCCATCAATAGATCAACAGGAGAAGGAAGATCCTGAGAATCTTACTTGCTGCCTTGGTACCATGCCTAGCTGAGCAGACAAGTTGGCACAGCCACACTTGGCCCAGTCTCATCCTACCTGCCTGCTCTAGGCACACTGCTGAATAGACAGGACATGGCATTGAACCCAACCTAATGTGATTTCTCCTCTCTACTGAGGGCACACCAAGCACATCCCCTTCTTGGAATGAGACATGGCTCACGTCAGTTCATCTCCTCTGTATCACATGCCCACTTAGTGTCTACAGAATGAATAACAAGTTTCTCATGTCTACTGCCACGTTAGTAGGCTAGAAACAAAATGGGGGATAAGAGGTAATGGATTAATGTACAACTGCTTCTCTACATAAAACAAGCATTGAGCCAACACCCTCTTCCACATCCCTCAACTTGACAATATCCAAATATGGAGGCAAATTAAATGCATACAACACACTCAACCTCACAGCTTAGCAGCAGTCCACCAGAGTGATCACTTAACTGTCCAGTGTTTAGAAGAATGTCAAACTGAACATTGCCAGGCTGGGAAAGAAAACCAAAAATTAAAAATTAGAGGTATGATTTCTATGGAATGTATATTGACTTTTACATAGTCGTAAAGTTGGGGAACAGTAAGTTGAGCTGTCATTAGGCTGGGAACTGTCTACATACAAGGATTCCCCTGGGAGAAAGTAAAGCATCTACCTACGGCTCCCTCTGTGGTCAGCCACGTGATGCTATCTGGCTAAGCAGTGCCCCATAGTCCTGTATGCTTGGGTGTCCAGCTGGGGTTATAGATTTTTCAGAATGCTGTGGTCCACTCTATGCTGCTCTTTCTCACTGTATTGCTGGCTAAGAGAGATGAGCACTAACCAAGCCACAGCCTGATGCCGTGGTGTCTTGACATTTCCTTCACTTTCTACTTCAGCCTCACTCTGTAGGTTTCAGACATGGTAGATGCTTTGATGGGAAGTAACACAAATGGACTTCTGCCTAGCTTCCAATACAGTCCTGTTTGCCTTCTTTGTGACTGACAGAAGCAACTCTAGAAAGGAAGGATTTTATATGGGCTCATGGTTTAAAGGGATACAGAGTGGGGAAGACATGGCAGTGTGGCCCTGTGGTGGGTGGAACAACACTTTTACAGAGACTGCCAAGTCAAGGCTGCCAGCTGTGCTCCCAGTGACCAGGCTTCTCCAGGAGGGACATGGGAGAAACACAAGGTGAACACAGAAAGTACAGAATCCTGAAAGAGATGAGCACCATTATAGAGAACACTGGGACAACAGGAAATGTGCCTTGAGGGAAAGACCTGCACCCAAGAGCTCCAGACTGTAACAATGCAAAGTCATCTGAAAGGTGGGTACCTGAGAGTGAAGAGGCTCTGGGGCACCCTGCTCAAGTGCAGCCTCCAAGGGAATTATTTTCCTAGGCTCGGCTGTGAAGGCACACAAAAGCCATTGTGGCCATGGTCCAAGGGAGACAGACTACAGTTTGAGCTGCTAGTTGGAAGTGTCACCCAGGAGTGCTGGTTTTTCAGGACACAGAGTTAATGGGGCCATAGAGGCTGCCACCAAGGCTTCAGAAAACTGCTGAGGCCAGGCAGTGTGCACCAGGGCTGGGCTCTCTACATGGAGTCCTGGCATGGGTTATAAGTAAGGTTGTAAAGGCATGGCCTAAGCTACAGTCCAGGCCTTGGACATTGGTTATGACAGGAACACTGGCCAAGAAAGAGAAGTCACGTGTGCCACAGGCAAAATGGCTGTAGGGGAAAGCTTGTCCAAACCCACCAGAGCCCGCAGATGATACCACTGCAAGCCCCAGATGTTGGACATAGAACTATAGGTTTGTTTTTTTTTTTTATCTTCCCAGCTGGGTTTCAGTGCTGCCATGGCCTGATTTTTGTGCCACTACTCCTCCCTATTGAAATGGGAAATGTCTACTCAATGCATTGTACTTCAGAAGTATGCATCTTAAAAACAAAGTCTACATGGGCTCACAGTTAAGAGATCATTGGAGTACCTTGAGACTCAGAAGAGACCTTAGGCTTTCTGCAGTGCTGGAACAGTATGTTATAGGAACGTTTGAAGTTAGACAAAATGAATTTTGCGTTAGGATGAATATGAGCCTATGGGGGTCAGGGCAGAATATTATGGTTTGGGATGCCTCACAGGCTCTAGGCTGGTGGAACTGCTTGGGAGATTGCATGACCATTAGGAAGTGGGGACACACTGGTAAACTGAGTGTCTGGGACGGATGGGTCTTGAGGTTTAAAGCTCAGCCCAGTTCATAGTTGCCTAACACAAGCATGCATATTGTCAGGTGTTGAGTATCGTATAACAGTGCATTACGTACGTACTGATAGTGACAGAGTGACCACAGAGAACAATGTCACCTCAAAGTATGGCTTCTAATGAGCTTGAGTGTCTTTCACACCATCCTGAAATCAGGACATCAGAAGTTAGGGATAATAAGCACATGTATAGTGTGTAAAAAGTTTTTTTTTTTTCCCCTCGGGGGTGTGGTCCTCTCCACTCAAAGGGTTCTGAGTTCATGTATTGGCTCAGGTTAGGCTCCTGCCCTGCTGTTAGGCATGAATCTTTGTACTTAATTATTAAGCCACCTGCCCAGTCTCTTGTAAAATCCCAAGAATCACACAGTCATCTATCACCCACGTGTTACACACACACTCCCAGCTCACACCATATACACATGTTTGCACACTCAGTCATACATGGACAGCCCACACCCTGTGGCCCTGCAGGCAAAGAGCTGCCCACTCCTATCCCTGCTGACTCAGCACCTTACTGCACTCCTAAGTCCCCATGGGACACACACACTCCTCTACTCAACCCCTTTCACCTTCCGTAATACTTACCTAGTGCAGGCAGACTTCACCATCTGGTACGTCACATGCTGCACCAGTAGACCAGTCCCTCCCAGAACACACTGCCCAAAAGCTGAGCAAACCTCCTCAGTTCATACTCTGCCCTGCTGAACTCCCTCCCTCACTGGCACATGGCCTGGTCACAGACCACCTGGCTGCCTGGCCAAGTCCTCAGTGCTCTACAACTCTCTCACCCTCCCTCCTGGGGACAGCCAGGTTGCTGTGGCCTCAGACAGGGTTCACAAACTTCCAGTGGAGCTGGGAGACCCAATGAGAGGCTGGATTGGGAAAACTCCAGTACCAGGTGCCCTGACAGGGTTGCCGTGAGAGTCCCCACCACCCACTTTCCAGGCCTTCCTGGTCTGGCTCAATTTATTTGGAACCCAATAAAAGACTAAGATAAAAATAACTCCCAGGAAGTGATCACTAATTACATGCAGGTGCTAATGGCCCCTGGCTTACTGGCTGCCCCAATCCTGAGAGAGAGAGAGAGAAAAGAGAGAGAGAGAGAGAGAAGAGAGAGGGGGGGGGAGGGGAGAGAGAAAAGAGGGGAGAGGAAGAGGGGAGGGGAGAGGGAAGGAGAAGAAGAAGAAGAAGAAGAAGAGGGGATAGGAGAGGGGGAGGAGAAGGGACAGGGGAGAGAGGAGAGGGAAAAGGGGAGAGGAGAGATTCCAGTTTAGCTGTCCCCTGATCTGCATAACAGTCCAGGTCTGCCCACCTACTTGCCTCCCCTCAGACTCTGCTCCCCAGACAGAAGGACACACCTCCAACAAGCCAAGGCCAGCTAGGCACTGAGGCATCATCTGCAGGGCAGTCCTCATGGCCCATAGAGGGAAACTCTGAGTGACTAAAATCCACTTCCTGGAGCAGGACACCGAGGCTGAATAAGGCTGTCACACGCCCAGAGATGGTCCAAGGACACTCCTCCCTCTGGTCCTTCAGGGCAGGCCTCTGTCTCCCTTTGCATTTCCTGATGTGAAGGGCAGAGATAGGCAGGGTTAGACAGAGACACAACCAGACCAGGGTGGGACTGTGAACTAAGCAGGCAGGCAGCTTAGTTCATGGGGTTTTGTCAGAGATAATTGGGATTCTGTAACTGAGTCCGTGAAGGCAGAGCTGAGGTCTGAGTGGTCAAGGAGGTCACAGGAAGCCACCTTCAGGATCCACATAAACCGGGGCTCCCTGGAGGAAGGCTGGGAAGGATGGCTGTCCTCATATTGAACCTCTTGTCCACTGCAGCAGGCCAGCCACTCTCTGAGAACCCAGGTGAGTTGTGGCTAGCTGTCCTGGGCCCTGTCAGCAGACACGCTTACATCCTCCACGCCTCATAATCTTTTAGGTAGTCGATCCCTTCTGCTCTCCAGTAATGACCCTCTCCTCTACCCCAGACACAGCATGCCAAGTCTTCTCAACACAGCCAGATCCCCAACAAGGCTTGTGCCAGCTGCCACCACTGCCCGGGCAGCAATGTTACAGTCTAGTGTTTTCTCAGGACATTGGAGTCCTCTGAGCCTCTGCCAACTCTCTTTCCCACCATTTCTGAAGACCATGTAGCACTTCTGTGCTATCTTAAAGCCCCTCTGGGATAGGTTTTCTGGGGCTACAGCAGAGAGCTGACAAGTCATATGCCCACTCTGGGGAGCTGGTATCCCTGGAAAGACAGACACCAAGCACATAGACATCTGGATGTGGAAGTGACTGGAAGTCAGTACAACAGAGGTGATGGTTCTGTGAGAGAGAAGAATGGGACAAATGGAAGCAGCTTGGCCATGAGGCACCTCATCGGCTCAAACGCCGCTGTGTCAACCTCACTCTACAGAGAAGACTGCCCCTGAGCTGGTATGCTCTGGCTGGTGTCCTGACCTTCAAAGCTGTTTCCCATTTACAGTAGATCGTAAGTGTTCTGGAGGCACACGTGTCTGATGGATGCCTTAGGACAGTGGAAGCAATGGGAGGTGTGTGTTTCTAATATGAGAGGAGTCAGGGAAGGCCCCCAGAACAGGCGACTTCTGAGCAGGATCCTAAAGACAAGGGAGAGAATGGAACAGCTAACTAGGGGGAGAATTCCCAGACAGAGGGGACAGCTTGAGTCGGCGGCTAAGGTGCCATGACCAAGAGGAGAAGAGGTCAAACACACTTGACCAGTCAGCTCTGCAGCCTTGGAAAAACTTTGGCTCTTCCTCTGAGAGGATGATGACAGGCAGCAGGGCCCCAGCCTGTCTTGAGTTTTCAAGAAAGTGCACATTATCACGTTGTAGACTTTTGTTCTAGATTGTTGGCTGTGTAGCCTTGATTTTGCGCTTCACCAGGGTTATGACTTTAGGGACAACAGTTACAGCCATGTCTTGTCTGCCACAGAACACATGGTCGGAAAGTCCTTTCAAAATGAAAGTTAACTGGTGGAAACTGGACAGCACTTAAGAGGCTAATACAGGCCAGTCCCAGGGCAGCCAGAGAAGAAAGAGAGATAATGGAGGGAAGGGGGAGGGAAGGAAGGAAGGGAAGGAGGGAGGGAGGGAAATAGGGGACTCACATGTCACAGCCCAGTGCCGAGTCCTGGTTTCTCTGCTGTGGAAAAGAGCTTGCTGCCCTCTGCCACTGGTGGTCCCTTACCAACCTATAGCTTGGACCTCTCTCTCCACATTCCTCAGATAGCTGCAGGTGATGAATAGCCCCCTAGAAAGGCTGCCTTCAGGCATCTTACTTGGCAGTTTCCACTTCCCTTGACCATGCAAGAAGGGCTGCTGGAAGGGACTTTCTGACCCTACTAGGAAGCCCTCTGCCAGGCATCCTGCCCCCACCTGAGCCCCAGACTCCCTACCTTCCCCCTCCACCCGGCCTGGCTTCTCATATGGGACCATGTACAAGGCTTTCTGCTCTCTGCTCATAGTTCTTCTCCCTCTGAATCTACTCACTCAGCCATTCAGCAAACATGTAGACAAAGTCATCTTCCTGTCAGCTGGCATTTCCAGTTTGGTGTCAGGGGAAACTTAGTATCCCCCAAGGCCTGATTTGCGGGTTATCCAGAACCCTGTCTTCTGAGAGGATGCCAGGAAAGAACCTGTTTTCTACCCCCAGGATGGCAGTTGCTCAGAACTTCTACCTACTTTGGAGGGCATGGCCTATCATGAACCTCACTACAAAAAAGGAATTTGTGTTAGATTCAGGGAGAACTTATTGATCTCTTGTGAAGGATAAACCCTGGAACTGGAAAAGATAGATATTTAAAACCTCTGGTACTAAGAAAAAGAAAGGAGGAAAGGCAGAGGGAGATTGATGTGATAGGCAGCCCCATTTGTGAGCAGCCCTACATCTTGGGGAACGGGTGGAACCATGTAATGTTCTTTTGTCCAGCCCAGAAGTATGTACCACACACATAAAGCTTTACAAAGGAAAAGTCAAAAAGGGGTTCTACACTCTCCACCCCCCCGTTTTAAAACATGGCACCCCTCACAACTCCCTGGTGAATAGAGGCTGCCCCAAAGTTGGGATGGTGACCAGAGGAGGGAGTTGAGTTTATGGGCAGAGAAAGCCACATGAGCTAGAGCAGTCTGCAGAGGAGGCAAGGCCAGCAGCCCAGGGCTTCAGCTGGTCTTCAGGTACTGGGGCACTACTGGTGAGAATGGTGGAGTGTGGTTTGGGAATGACACTGAGGGGTCTCCAGAGTCCTCGTTCACTCTCCTTTATGACAGGAGTACATTGTGGCAGGAGAGGTCTTTGCTCCCTGGGAATCTTCAGTCTTCTCTGAAAGGTAGGATGGTTCAGTCACCATGAACGAGAGCCCACCAGTCCAGGTACATACCCAGCTCTGAATCATGCCAGCGATACATGTATGTTCAGGCCCATCTTAAAACTGATCTTGGTCATAAAAGATTGCCTCGGGTGGTTGAGAGCATCTTCTGGGTTAACTGTCGGGTGTCTGAAATACAGCAAGTGCTCAGCACATGATAGCTTTGCCTCCAACCCTGCCAGCATGTTTAATGTCCTGGATTAACTTCACACCTCCTTAAGAGTATAGACAGCTTGGTCCATGCCTGACAAACAGATGCTGCCAGTCTGTGAACCCAAAGAGTAAGCTGTCAGCCATCTCGGCTCCCTATAGGGAACAGATCCATAGCACCCCACCACCTTGCTCAGGCCTTGCACGGGTCATGAGAGAGCCCACAACAGAGCTACACTGTGGCTGCTTCTTCCTGTCCTTTCCCCTCCTCAGCCACTCTGGCAGTAGTCACTGCTTCCATTTCACAGAGGCAAGAGCCTAGCTCAGACCAAGCCAGCCATTTGAGCTAGGCTTAAACCTAGCATGGCCATTCTGTCAAAGTACCTTATAATGTCCCTCAAGGCCTGGCACATGCCAGACACTTAGAATCAATCTTCCCAGGTCAAAGAGATCCAATTGGAGAGTGCAGGGCCCAGGTTGGAATGATAGAGAGCTCTGGTTTCCCAGGATACTGCAGCTGGGGAAGAGTATGTATGGGGCACCCTAGCTGAAGCCCAGCCTCCTCCCCCTCCCCCCTCAGTGGGGGGCCCATGAGTGCTCACCTGGAGCCATAAACAAGATGGTTCTGAGCCCCACCTGTTGCCTGGCATGTATGCCAAGACCTGCGGGGGTGGGGTCCCCAAAAAGGAAGCATCATCCCTCCTGATGTGCCTATGCCAAACTTTTGAAGCCCTATGAAAGCTTCCAGACCATTGCTCTGCCAAACCTCACCTGCGTGCCAGGCAGCCACCCTCCTCCAGCCCAGCTGGGGCTGAAGCAGAAAACCCAGCTAACTCTCAGTAAGCCAAAGCCAGCGTCTGCAGCTTCAGTTTCTGCCTGAGGCAAGGGCAGGGGGCATTCCAGTGCATCTCAAAGGATACCCCAGGGTCTGAGGAGAAGCCTCTGAGCCACCATGTGATCTCTCTGGGGCCTGGTGGTAAGCATGAGGAGCTCCTTAGGGTGCGGGAAGTTGGCATGCACTCCACCCAGGGCTCTCAGCTGTTCTGCCGCTCTGAGCAGGAGTTTGCCCTGAAGCAGCAGGCAGCCTGATTGGGTGGTCCCTAGGGAAGCAGCTGAGTTCCCAGGCCCAGACTACAGACCTGCCTCCACCTGAGCTGTGAGGACTGTCTACCCTGTCCATGGTGGAAGGAAAGGCTGTAAACTTTGCCTGTGGTGAACCTCTTCCATGCCAATTCACACATTCTACTGAGACACCAGCTGCATGACCAGGCTGTAGCCAAGGGTTTCTAGTCACACCCTCAGGTAGATCTGAGGCCCAGGGCCTGCACAAGAGGAGTCCCTTTTCTGCAGGAGGCCAACAGATAGGACACAAATACCTTTTATTGAACAGTTGACAGAGGGCCTAGCTTCCAGCAGTTGGGTTTTTTAGGAAACAGATATGAGGTGGAATGGAAGTAGACCATGCTCTGGCAAGGAGAGAAGTGAAGGCTTGGATATTGACCTTCCCAAGAAAGGGCAAGAGAGAGTGTTTTTTCTTCTCTACTTCCCTTCTCACAACCACTCCCTCACCCCCCCCCCTTTTTTTTTAAATCTTCAAAGTGATTTGCAGAACCAAGCTAATTAATTTCCCATAGTGGTGGGGCCATCACCTGTCTCCCTCCTGAGTCCCGCCCCAGCCCCCAAGCATCTGGGGAAGGAGATGGCAGAGGGGATAACTCAGCTGGCAGAGGCAGAGGAGAAGGGAGGGCGGGCCGGCCTGCAGCAGCCCAGATGCAGGGAGAGGAGATTAGAGAAGGCAGGAGGCCAGTGGGCAGGCCTCCACCTGCCCTTCCAGGAGCAAGCTGCAGCCCAGCTCTGCAGTCAGCTCTGTCCCTGCAGCAGCCACTGTGCCAGCATCACCAGGTCCACACTCTCCATGGAGAGAGCCTCCTGGCCTCCTCTGCCCTGGGTGACCATTTATTCATCCACCCACTCATCTACACCCCTCTCTCACTTAACTATCCAAGACCAACGTTAACCTTGCTCTCAGCCCTTCTATCCCTGGCTTAGGAACAGGGGTCACATAGAAATAAGAGACAGGCCTTGGATCAAAGAACCCAATGGATGACAAGACAGACTACCAGACAATGGGATGAGTCATGGGCTGGACCAGAGACGCACAGACGTATGCTGCAACTTCACTGCACAGGCATTGGTCTCACACTGTGGTTTGATGGTGAAAGGTGTTTGCCATGGAGGAATGAGTTAGCAGATAGGACATTTAGACAGAGATGATGTCAATCACAGAACAAGCAGGCAGAGGAATCTGGGGAATCCAGTTTCTGATGACTGGGGAAGGTAGACCACTAAAGGTGCAAGACTGTCCACAGGGCTTGCAGGGTCTCAGGCAATGCCTTGACCTTTACTCACCCCTCCCTGGTGTACACAGATGACAGTGGAGTGGGTTCCTGTGGGAAACAGAAGGTACTGAGTGAATCAGAGGCTACCTACCAGGGTGTAGCCTCAGGTCCTACCAGCTGCCTGAGGGCTGAGAGGATCAAAGCTCAGGAGTTTCATTGACAGATAGGAGGTTTTGCCTAAAACATTAGGGTGACTTCTCTGTTCCCATGATAAAACACTCTGAGAAACATCAGCTCTGGGGAGAAAAGGGTTTATTTCAGTATTTCAGTCTATAGGTCAGGAAATCACACAGGAGCCTGAAGCAGAAGTCATAGAGGAATGTTGCTGCTGGCCCACTTCAGGCTCACACTAGGCTAGCTTTCTTATATCTGCCTAGGGAATGGTGCTACCCATAGTGGACCGGGCTATCATACATCCATTAGCAATCAAGATAATCCCCACAGACATGTCTATAGGCCAATCTGATCTAGACAATCCCTCAATTGAGACTCCTTTCTCAGGTGACTCAGGCTACTGTCACATTGACAATCAAAGCTAACAGCAACAGGAGTTTGGAGGTCATGTAGGTAACACTTGGGCCGGCTGAAGGGCTACTTTTGCATGCCTTAACTCTCCCTAGACAGTCACAGACAGCTGTCCTCACTCCAATACCACATCCAGTCATGGTAACAGTCAAGCAAAGAGAAAAGGAAGGTCTTGCTCCACGCATATTCTTTTCTGGGAAGAACCATACCCAGGAGCCCCCAGCAGTCTTTTCCTTAAATCCTCTAGGCCAAATGAAGTCACACATCCTTCCCTGGGCCAGGCCTGGTCAAGGAGAGTAAGGCTACCCAAATTAGCCAAGCTCAATCTGAGCCTATCTCCTGAGTTAAACACCACACTGTCAGACTGAGGAGTCTGGTTCTTTAAATAGGAAAGAGCAAGTAGAATCTATCTACTGTTAACATTCTAAATGCATTAAAAAAAAAGATACCAAGCCTCCTTCCTCACATTGTGTCACTGGCCTTGAGGCATTTTTCTTAGCAGCTCTGAACCGCAGCAGTCCGCTTGTTTTCAAGAGAATTAACTCCATGGGACCAAGCCACTCCACTCAGGCATGTGTGTATGAGCTCTGCCTGCACAGCTGGGTACCTGGCAGGTGACCCCAGGGAGGAATGGGTGGGGACTGTCACCCTGAACCCATAGTTGGTGGATTCAAGTCACCAAAGGCCAGAGTCCCATCACCCATCGTAGGTTCCACGGGAACTGGACCAGGAAGGTTGAGGAAGAGCTGTGGACCATTTTCTTTTGGCAAAGGAGAAAAAGTTGCTTTGTAAGGTAACTTGCATCAGTGGGCTTCAGAGAAGCCAGACCCTGCTCCAGACAGCAACATGGAGAAGAGCCAGACAGTGGCAATCGTTCCAGACAAAGAGCAGCAGCACTCAGAAACAGCATGAACACAGACAACCCTGGAGTAAGAAGCGAGACAGGGCAGTGCTGTGCCAGATTCCTCACTGCAGATTCTCAAATCTGAGATAAAGATGAAGCAGGAAAGCCATGATACACCCATGTCTACACACAGAGGTTGAGAGGCCAGGCTTTGGAGTATAGGCTCAAGTTCAATTCTGGCTCAGCTGCCCACTGCCTGTGCCGTGACCTGAAACAAGGAGACAGACTATCTACCCTTCATACCTGGTCTCGGGGTTGGGAGCCATAGAGGCAGCCAGCACAAGGATCATGGCTTATATGTTTGTGGCATTTTATACACAAGGACTCTCTGATGCAGGACAACAGGCATCAGTTGGTTTTTGATCCTAGTAAACGTTCTCAGATGCATTGATGTGCCAAGTCCTGTGCCAGGGCTGTAAGGACAGAGAGAAATCTCCCTCTGCCCTTAAGTCTCACCCATCATACCTTTGTCCAGGTACTAGGAGCTCCTTGGTATGAGCCTGGGCCAAACAAATGTAAAGAAGTGATTTATTGAAAAAATCGAGAAGTGCTAAGAAGCTAGAAGGAGCTAGGACCTGGACGTTTTGAAGAACCCCACGCAGTATACTTTCCCTTTTTCTGTGTCTTGCTTGGAGCAGGGGCACTTAGGGCTTAAGTTCTGGGATCTACCTCAGTTCTGCCACTGGCTGAATGGCTCATCCATCTCTCTGGGCTTCAGAGTCCTAAGCACCCAATGGGACCATGGTGAGAATTGCAAAGACCACAGGAGAATGGAATGAGCCCGAGGTGTTGTAAGAATTGATAGGGTCGAGCGGAGGACCAGGAGTTCTGCAAGGCATATCCCTGCCCTCCTCCTGTCAGGCCCTAGCTCCTGATTGGGAGGTTTGGCCCTTGCCTAGAAGGCTAGAAGGCTAGAAGTCTCCTCACTCAGTCTAGCATGCCTGTAGATCTGCAGCCTCTGAAATCTCTGCATCAAGTGCTTCAAAATCCTCAGGGAGTATCTCTGGCTCAAGAGAAAACACAGAGCCACTCCCTCCAACTGTGAATGGTAGCAGCTCACTGCAGTAAGTGTCCCCCAAACTGTTACTGGGAGAAACAAGGGTCTTGCAGCATGCCTGCTGCCTAGCACTCTACAGCCCCGCCTCTGCCCCAGTGAAGACAAGCTTTGGTAGCCACTAAACTCCACCCTGTCTGATGAAGGTCCCCAGACACAGAAGAGAGTGCTCCAGGCCACAGCAAGAACTGGGGATCAGAGTGCAGGATGATCTCACAGGCAGGCAGGCATCTTACTTAACTGGTATTTCCTTTGGTCCTCTTCCTTCTCCCTGCCTTCAAATTCGCAGAATCAGAGGAATTTTAACCCTTGGTTGTATCCCCTTTGGGATACAAATAAAATAAAACAAATAAATGACCTACAGATACATTTACTAAACTCAACACAAGAAATGAGAAAAATTACTGACAACATGCTGAGTATAGACAATAGCATTATACTATACGTGAATAAAAGCCATCCCGAAAGATCATCTTCTAAGATCATCATACACCCAAGAAAATATGAAAATACAGACTACCTACAAATTCACAGATGATGTCAGCCCCAGAGAACTAAGTGTACTTTAAGATGTCAGAAACATCAACAATGGCCCAGTGTGGAAACAGTTCATAGTCATAGGTAGGGATATTTAATGCTGCAAAAGTATTCGTTCAACCCTAAATACAATTTGAAACAAAATCCCAGCAAATTTACCTGGTGACTCTGACAGATTAATTTTAAATTCTACTTGGTTAAAAAATAAGAAAATTAGAGCTAATGTAATTAAGAAACCTTGCTTTAAAAAAAAATAAGCACATAAAACTCAGGTGTGCTCTTACACAGCAGCAGCCAGCAACAGGGCTCCAGTACAGGACACAGACCATACTTCCCTAGAACACGCCAGGGTTGGGTTCCAGTCCCAAACGTTCCCTTCCCCTTCTACTTCCAAAACACAGGAAGTCTAGAGATAATTCCACTTATAAAAAAACAAAAAGAGTAAGCGCAAAAAAGAATAAGTCACACAGGGATGTCATGAACAGAAGGTGTTGAAGCTTACATCTGAGAACTGCAAACCATTGTCAAACAGGACTAGGAAAAGACAGCCTGTGGCCATAATGCAAAAATGGTGCTGTCACCATGGCAACAAAGCCAGCTGCTCTATTCTTTCAATGCAATCCAGATAAAAATATCTAGTTGCATCTTTTGCAGAAATTGACAAGCTGATTCTAAAATGTATCGGAAAAATGCAAGGGGCCGAGTGCCTAGTGTGACCATGAAAAGAAACTGGTCTGGAAAGCTTCAAGACAGATCTCCAGTGGTGGGTGCACGTGGGCCAGCACAGCGTCCAAGGCAGTGCAGGGCAGGATAGCAAAGTTCTGTGTCCATCACCAACAGGCTTCAAACAAGGACATGAGGACAGTCTGGTAACAAAAGAGCATGCTTACCCACAGCTGCTTTTAGAACAACTGCTATCCACACTGCAAATAGAAAGATGTGGAGTCAATTTCATATCACACTTGAAAATGAACTCAGAATGGGGCAAAGCCATAAACGTGTAAGTTAAATAAAAACCCTAAGAAGAACATCCAAGAGAAGGGTTGCAATCTTGGGTTAGGAACAGTTCCTTTAGCACAGATTACCCAAGAGAAACATCAATGAATTAGACTTGATCAAAATTACAAACTTGTCCCTCAGAGGAGATGTGAGCCACAGCATTTATCTAATGGAGGACTAGCAACCAAAAACAGAACTCTCACAATTCCACAGCAAAACAAACAAAAACAAACAAACAAAAATAAAATGTAAAAACAATTTGAATTGAAACTTATTCCAAGAGCAGACCCCATAAACAAAAGATGCAAACCACCAACCATAAGAGAACCACTAATCCAAACCCAGCACACTCACAAGAATGGCTGTCATCCCTGGACAGACAGCAGCACGTGCTGGCAAGGATGCAGGAATTAGAACCTTACACGCTTCTTGTAGCAACATGAAGTAGTGCACCCACATGGAAGGTCAGGCTGTTCTTCAAAGCATGAAAGTTAAAGTTGTCACATGACCCAGTAATTCCACTCCTTGCTGTTCACTCAAGAAAATTGAAGACCCAAGTTCATACAAAAGCTTTTACATATGTGTTCAGCACACCATTATCCTCAGCACCCAAAACATGCAAGTAAGTCAAATGTTCATCCACCGATGAATGGTTGAGTCACACAATGAAATATTATGCAGGCATGAAAAGGCATTAAGTATGGCACATGCCAAAACAAAGAACCTTGAGAACACTAAACTGCATCAAAGCCTGGCACAAAGGCCACATGTATATATGTATGTAAGTGTGTATGTATGTATATAATTTCATATGTACGAAATGTTGGCAACAGACAAATTTCTCAATACACAAAACAGATCAGTGGTTGCTAGGGGCAACAAGGAGTACTGCTAATAGCAGGGTTACTTTAAGAGAAAAAGTTCTCTGCCATGGCAGAATTATACAGAAATGAACTGTACAATTTAAATAAGTTGGATGGAATGTGGAGTGAATCATGATTTTAAAAAAAATGAAAAAGATACAAACTATCTATGAATGAATGGAAGCCAAGGGCCAAGACATGCCAGAAGAGAAGCCAGGCTTGCCTTGCCAGCTGCCAACATGCCCTCTCTCACTCTAATCTCAAGATGGGACACCTGGCTCCTTGCTAGCTTGGTGCTGCTACAATGTTACTGTGAATAGCTACTTAGTAGTGAGAGGCCCCCTTAAAAACACCACTGGTAACATTCCGTAGATGTTTGCAGGTATCTCCATCCCCTGACCTACAAGGTGATACATCATTCTGTCAGAGCCACAGCAACATTAAAGCCCTGCCCCCAGACATTTAACAGGCGAAGGACACCCAACATGCAAAGAAATAGGCCAGAGCTAGCTGGTCCTAGATCTGTCTCTCAGAGTGTGGTCCTTGGACTCTCTGGGAGCCATAAGGCACACAGCAGCGCCTTGACCCACTCTGAGTCCCTGTGTCTTAGATTCCCCGTATGTGTTTTTGAAAAGTGCTAAGAAGCATCTCTGCAAAGGTTATCACAGAAAATTGGACAGTCAGGGCCACCCTAGATAGTAAGTCGACTCTTCTAGGGGGACCACTCAAGAAGAGAGGTATACCTGGATGCCTTTTTTAAAAAAAGATTTTATTTGTTTTATGTATTCATCATTGCTCTCTTCAGACACACCAGAAGAGAGTATCAGATCCCATTACAGATGGTTGTGAGCCACCATGTGATTGCTGGGAATTGAACTCAGGACTGAGAACAGTCTGTGCTCTTAACCACTGAACTGTCTATCCAGCCCCACTGGATGTCTTTAAGATGCTGAAAGCCATGAGGGTTTACTCAACCCTCACAATTATAAGAGCAGCTCCACTAGGGCCTGACAGCTATGGGATAGGCACCCAGATAAGATGGCCACTGAGGTTCTGCTAGAGTTGGGGACTGGCCCTAAGGGATGCCACCTTCCCATCCTGAGGGAATAAGAGAAATGCTGTTTGAACTCACTTCTCAGTCACATCTGGCCAAATGATCCTGGGCTCACCAACGTGGCAGAAGGTTCTTGAGTCATCAGATTCTGTCTGTCATCTGGGAATGCTGGGACGAGGTTCCACTGGTTGATATCCAGGACACTTTGCATGCACAGTGCGTGCTGTCACAGAGACAACAGTGAGAACACACCTGTTGTACTTTTGCCCAATCGTATTCACTCTGACTGACCCTTCAGAGTAAGTAAAACCCAGAGTTGCTCTGGCCAGCAACCCACTAGTGTCAGATGGTTTAGGCCTGTTCTGCTCCCGATAAGTAGAACCCATGAAGAGCAGTGCGGCTATGAGGCTCTGTTTCATGGCTCCATGGCCTTTGGCTGTTTGTAGTCATTCTTTTGCTATCTAGAAAGTCATGGGTTCTAACACCAGAACCATGGGAAGACAGAAGCCACCCCACTCCCCTCCACTTTGCACCAAGGCCCTAGGCACATATTTAGCAAGCTGCTTGGTGTCGTTTTGTTCTGATCTGGTGAAGCAAATCTTTCATTTCTGACTGAATTTAAGAACATAGAAGAAATATGTCATGTACACTGAAACCTCCAGCACTCGGGATGATGCTGATGACAACCATTCTGCCAGTCAGACCTCACTGGGGCTAGACCTCAGCTTTCAGCCTCTGACATCCTCCACCCGTCACCCTCCCCTGCACACCATGGCGATGACTCTGAGCTCAGGAATCATGTGCTCACTTTCTACTGTCCTTCCAGCGAGGCCTCGGCTCCTGGCATACATCAGCACTGGCAGGTGGCAGACGGGTCTGCTTGGTGACAAGCTTGCCAGCCTGACTTAGTGGCCACTTCAACTTCATGCTGGGGATGAAGCAGCAACAAAGATCTCAGGCTGTGCTCCCACTGGCTCTTCTGCAGAGACCTGAGCACTCAGTGTCCACTGCACCAGGTGAAACTCCTTGTATCACTCTAACTTACTGGCCTGAAATGGTTCCACCAGTTCAGTGGCTGGGGTACAGCCTGGTGGCAGAACAGGGGCCTGGCATGTATGAGAGCCTCTGTTTAGGCCCTGATACCACAAGAAAAGAAGGAAAGGGGAAAGAGAAAAAGAATGGTTCCTCTGCCCATTTTAGAGGTGGCGATAACACCTCGGTCATGTAGATTGTCTCATCACAGCAGGTGACATTTGGTTACAGACAGACCACTGATGACTTCTTACCTGACAGTCTGCTTTCCCCATGCCTGAGTCATAAGTATCCCCCAAACCCCACTACCCTTAGGGGTTCTGAGACTTGCTCTCCCATCTCCACACTCAGCCTTGTGACTACATTTTCCTTTCTGTGATGGGCTAACATGTTCACCCACACTTCAAAAATGAGAAAGTTAATGTAGCAACTTTCCCAAGGACACACAGTGAAGACAAGGCAGCCTGGGTGCTGAATCCATGCCTCCGGTCACCCTCTCAGCACCTAGAACATCAGCTACTGAGCACTGGGCCTCAGGAAGGGATGTTAGTCCCAGAATCTGTGCATGGACGTCACTATGTGAAGGGCCAACACGTATGAACACCCCTGTCTTTCTCTTCTCTGTATATTCCAGATACCCTACAAAGATAGATCTTGAATCTTTATCACTTAAAAAGTAAATACAGATGAATTTCAGAAATATAAACTAAAGCTAGTAGATGCTTTAAAAATGAATAGATTTCAGGAGGTGAGATCTAGAACTTTTTTTGCTAAGGGCAATTATGTCTTAGCTCATCTTCTGTTGCTATGATAAAGCACCGTAAACTGGGTAATTTATAAAGGAGCTCACAGTTCTGAAGACTGTGAGTCCAAGAGTGTGTAGCCACACCTGGTGGTGACCCTGTGCTGTGTTACACATAGCAGAAAGCAGAAAAACAAACACCCTGAAAGGGACAAAGTCCAATGGGTAGCCCCCTTTAACACAATCCACGATTGCAGGTATTAAGCCAGTCCCAAGAGTATGTCATAAATCTCTCCTAAGCACTACCTCTCAAAGTCCTGCCACATCTCAACTCGCTTACGTATAATTTCAAAGGGACAGACAGATCATATTCAAACCAGAGTATGCTACCAAATTTTGGATCTCATTGGTTAAAGCACTACTGTATGGGATACAATGGGGAAGTCAAGGGCAGTGCTTTCTGGGTAGTCTTGTGGATCATTTGCCGATAGGCAGATGGGTGCATGGGAGTTTTAGCACATGACCTGGCCACCAGGCACTCTAGATTAAATCCAGGGCCTACTATTTATTGTCTTACTGCATTGCTCAACACACCTAACCCTTTATTTCCCCTCCCCATTCCTACTGGGACCCCAAGCCTCAGGCAGACCCAGAAGAGAACCACCCAGCCCCTGGTGACAGATTCAGACATAGGTAGTATCTAGAGAAACAAACTGCCTCCGACAGAGCCTGTCAGGTGCACTGGAGTCCTGGCTGGCTTCATGGAGGAAAGGGTCTGGCAAGAGCCTTCTTGACAGCAACAACTTCAGTTGAAGCAGGGAACCAGCAAGCAGTGAGGCAAACCAGATGGGTCACCAGTGTGCACCTACTGTGTGATGAACACTCTTTGAGGTACTAGGGATACAGCAGTGAACCAGCCAGAAGACAGAAGACAGCCTCTGGACTCATGAAGCTGACAGCCCCGGAGGGTGGGGGAGACAGTAATTAGTAAAATATATGGTGCTTGAGAAGATGATGAGCTAACAAGAAAAACAAGATAAAGCAGGGCAGGTGGGCAGCCAGTGCTGGGGGTTTTGGAGTGCATTCCCGAGAAGGGAGCGTCCACGACAGGACTTAGGAGGCCAGGAAGTGATGGAGATGCAGGCAGAGTCTCAGGCAGCAGAGACAGCATTTGTGCAAAGGCCCAGGGTGAGAATAGGGCATTGGGTACTCTGGAAACAGAGGGAGGCCAGCAGGCTAGTGGACACTTACAGGTCAAGGCAGATGACACCGGCCTGCAGGCCATCCTGAGAGCCTTGTCTTGTCTCTCACAGAACTGGGAGCAGTGGGGATGTAAAGTAAAGAAGGGGATATGATGCCAGTCCAGCTGCATGTTTTCTGACTGTAAGGGACAGAGCAGGGAAGATGGACAAAGAAGCTATGTCAAAGCTCAGGTAGAGCTATAGGCTCAGACCAGGACAAGGGTGGCTCCTGCCTCACCTCTTCCGAGGCTCCTGTAGCTTCCCTCACCCTTCTCCAACCTTTCCTGCTCCCGGGCCCAGGCAGCGTTAACTCAGAAAGCACTGCCAGCTCCCCCCAGGAAAGGCCCAGGCTAGCGGAAAGAGACATTCAGAGCCCGCCAACCCTGCAATTAGTGATAAGATGGATTCTTCCCCCTGACAGGCATAGGAGATACAGGACCTGTTATTACCCAGCATAATTACAGCGTCTAGGCTGAAGAGGGCCCTGCAAGAGGAACAACCTCGGCCTGTGTAGTGAGCTTTCACGTCCTCCTCCCTCCCTGCTCTCCGCAGAGGCAGAAGTACCCAATGGGCCTAGGGTCAGTCAGTCAGTACTCAGACTCTTTCAAGGGCTCCAAGGCAGGCTTAGCTTTCTCCAGGGCTAGATTCAGCTCTCTGCATTTGAAATGGCATCATGGGACAGCTGAGCGGCTCTAGTTGTCCCCGCTGGGCCTCTGTCTCCCTGTTGCAAGCCAAGTCTGAGTCTCAGTGATACCTAGTGCCAATGAAAAGCCACCAGTGTATCGTTATCCCAAGCATATCTTGATGCTTGAGCGGATGACATATATTCATCCTCAGTTTCCCTGAGCTAAATGGGTATTCATCAGGCAGGCAAAATGAAGCACCTTGCCCACCTACTGTGTGTTGGTGCTGAGAAAACACTAATGCATGGCTCTTTTTACACCACAGAGGCCCTCTTTAGAAGCAAAAGAGAACCCATGAGTTGAGTGCCTACTGTGTGTTTCATCCATGATAGGTACATGAATATCTTCTTATAACCCACCTGGGAAAGAGAGTGGTGCTAGTCCAAGAGTCACCACCACTGCACGTGCTTGCACTCGTGTGTGTGTGTGTGTGTGTGTGTGTGTGTGTGTGTGTTAGTAAAACCTTGTGGACTGCTGCTAACAGAGTCAAATGTGTGAGTGTTGAGCAGGTGGTGTCTTTGGACCCAGATGCTCATGGGTGTTAAATAATTTTGACACAACAGATAATCCTCTCTTCTGTCCTGATCATTACAGAGAAACTCACCCTTTGATACTTGTCTGTCTCTGGCACTCTCCATACTGGTCCTGTCATCTACTAACCAAGAAGATAGAGGTGAGGCCCCAGAGACAGAGGAACTGAGATCTGTTAGTGTTACCTCTCACTCACCGTACAGGTTGATGGGCCTCTGCGTGCGATTTCCCTGGGTGTGTTTTAAGACAGTTTATCAAATTTCCATTTGCTGAGAAGCAGGTGTGCTTAGAAGAAAGTTGGAAGGGCCAGTGCGGGAAGGGCCAGTGCAGGCCCAGGATGCATGGGTGGTGACACCAGGAAACCTCCACAACTCAAAGTCATGTCCCTGGAGTCCCCTCCCCTCCTCTGCAAAGAGGGAAGCACTGGCCGCAGTGGACGGCTGTGGACCTGGGTCCCTGCCAGGTGTCATGCTGAGTGAGATGTCAGTGTGTTGTGGCTTCTGAGAGGCTGATGGGCTAATGAGGGGGCACCTGACAGCCCTGAAGACCTGACATGTCTATTCTCAGGAAGCACAACATCTGGTTCTTAGCCCGGCCTTCTCTGCACCATCGGCCCGCCCCCTCGATGGCCTAGCAGCGTCCACCTGACAGATCTCCCTCCTGATATCTTTATTATGGCTTTGAAAAGTCTCTATGGGGGCTCCTGACCCCATCCCCTCCTGGAGAAATGCTCCCTGAGGCATTGTGATGTAGGTCGGGTTAGGGACGAGATACCACCTCTGCTTCCTGGGCAGACTGCTCCCCTGTCACTGGGACTGCTCCATAAATAACAGCAGCCTCCTGGAGAGGTCCCACAGGGCCAGGGAGGTGCAGATGCTCACAGGACATGCTCAAGGCGGCATTTCTACATTTCCTGACAGAGGTCAGCCTGAGATGAGTTGCAGGAAGTAACGATTTCCGAAAACAAGCCCTAAGTGGATTCATGCCGCCTGGGCTGGGCCTACAGTGGTCTTCAGTAGTCTAACTCCCTGTACTCACGCTCTCAGAATGACCACATACAAACTACCACACACTCGCTCCTTCATTCCTTGAGCGTGCATTGGTTTCTGGAACAAATGATCCCGTTCAAGAAAACCATGCCATGAAAGTCAAGGCTTTATGCCTGGGTCAGGACAGCAGCTGGCCTCAGTGAGGGCCACCCTTGCTACACAGGCATACCTGAGCACAGCGTGAAGCAAGGACTGGCATTCTGTCTCATTTTAAATGGCTCCATCTATAAAGTTCAGAATTTATAAAGGCAACATTCCAGCCTCTCCCGGCTCCAAACATACACCAAAGCATGAGTGCACAACTGCTATTGCTAGGAGAGAGGTGTGGAGCATCATGGGCTGGAGTGGCTACACCAGCCATGGCTATAAAACTTTGAGCATAGCCTTCCCCACGTACTCCAGGGTTTCCTGAGAAACCGTGGATGGAAAAGAAGCCTGAGAGAGCACGCACTGCATGCGTCTCATAAGCCTGCACTGAGCATGTGCAGACCTTTCTCCGTGTCATTATCTACACAATGCAGCATAACAGCTATTTAGCAGCATTTCTCCGTGTCATTATCGCTACACAATACCGGGAGCAGCGTTTATCCATGTATACTGCCATGGCATTGTGAGCAGTCTGGCATGGACACGAACAAAGGGGTGTGTGGGCTACAAGCACAAGCCACACGCGTTCACAGAAGTTGCAGGCTGGTAACTGGGCTTCATGATGTGGTGGTAAAAATCCATAACACCAAAAGGTGCTTATTAACTGTCACTTCCTCAGCCCTTTGCATGAGGTCACCCCACAGCTTGCCTCTCCTTTGTGCAGAGGAGGAGCCGAGTCCAAGAGGCACAGAGATGGTCTCAGGACCCGTGCCAGAGATAAGCTTCATCTTAGTCTCAGCGGTCAAAGGCACCTCTCATATCCCACAGGAAGCTGGCACTCACCTGCCTACTGAAGGTTAGAAGTTCATGGGAGTGGCAGACTGGGCATATGCCACAACATGCTGCAGGTGGCTTGCTACAGGTAGCTGCTATCCCCCTTCACACTGCTTATAATCATAGGTTCGACTTATAGGTTGTTGCCCAATGGCACATCAAGCACACTACATGCATGCTAAGTTATATGATGCTATGTAACCCGGGTTCTGTGTCTGCAACTCACCCAACTGCAGGTGAAATAACTGTTTTAAAAACTGGTATCAGCTCTGAGCATGTGAACTTCTTGTCAGCACTCCCTGAACAATACAACAGAGTCGTAATCTGCAAGCTCTTTACCTCACATGGCGTGCTCCAAGCCACCTGTGATTGCTTACAAGCATGTAGGAGAACCTTTGGAGCTTCTGTGCAAACACCTTACATTAGATGAGGGATGTGAGCAGCTGTGGGGTTTGGAATCCACGGAGAATCCTGAAACCAACACCTCACAGATATGAAACGATTATGTAATAAAACATGTAGAAGGGGAGCCGGAGATGGTGCTCGGCAGTTAAGAGTGCTTGCTGTTCTTCTGGAGGACATGAGTTCAGTTCCTTATTGGGATTCACAACTGCCTATAACTCCAGCTCCAGGGAATCAGATGCCCTCTTCTGGCCTCTGAGGGTACACACACACACACACACACACACACACACACACACACAGAGAGGGGGGGGGGAGAATAAAAACGAGGAATAGAGAAATGGCTCAGCAGTTAAACGCACTTGCTGCTCTTACAGATGACCCAGCTTCAGTTCCCAGCACCTACGTGGTGGCTTTTATCTGTCTATAATTCCAATCCCAGTGTCTCTGACAGCTGCTGTGCCAAGAGCTTTTAGCCTGTCCCTGGGCTGTTCCTGCCTGGAAGGATCTGTTAGATTATTAAGATATTCAATTATATTCTATAGTAGATCTGATAGAATATAACTAAACATACTATGTAATCCAACAAGTATATATAGGATATATAGTTTGTTGTACTAATTTTTTAATCTCAATCGGGGGCTTCTGCCTGTCCCTAGATCATTCAGTTCTCAGATAAAAGACACAAAACTTTTATATTTATCCTAAGCTTTTAAAGCACTAGATCTGGGCAGATATCAACCCTCTAAGTTATTAATAACCCTGAGATATGACTTGCCATGATTCTTCTGGGCCATGCTTACACCCACTGGGCAGCCCTCATGGCAAATTCTTACAATAGTTTGCACCATGATGTGTTCTCTCTCCACCTCTTCTCCTCTCCATCCTTGTCCTCCTCAGACCCCAAGCCCAGGAACCAAAACTCTACCCACCTCTCTTCTCCCCAGCTACAGACTGTCAGCATCTTTATTCAATCAATAGTTTTAAATTAAGGAGCAAGGTCACATAGCATCACTTGTATGTGAAGATTCTCATCCCTAAGGCACCCAGGGCCAGTGTTTAGCCCTACAATACATAGCACCAGATCAAGCTTCAACAATAGTTTGTCCAAAACAGTATGGAATTCAGTCAGTTTTGCTCATGCCTGGCTCATAAAACAAAACAAAACAAAACAAACAAACAGGGAGTTAGAGAGATCTGAATCTGTCCACACAATGTCCCTATCTGACCCATTCTGGTCTTCAAGCTTCCATAAAGGCAGGATATGAAGGTGCTCTGAGGTGGTAGGCCTCCACACTCACTCATGGCTCCATCTGTGCGCTGTGCTGTGCTGTGTCCATGTGCTGTGGCATCATGATGCATGCCCCTCGTGTCCCACATGACGAGAACACACTGTTCCTAAACTGGCAGTTACCTCTCATGGAGAGTCAAGTATTACCAACAATCCCAGAGGTAGGTGTGATGCAGAGCCAGGGAGACTCTTCTTATAATACCATAACACTGTATTGTTTGGTTTAGAGCAGATACCAAATTGTGAGTATAAATGTAAAATATAGAGAAATTTTTACACAAATTATATGGAAACAATAATACAAAGGAGAGAGGGGGTGGGCAGTGGTGGCTCAGCCTTTAATCCCAGCACTTGGGAGGCAGAGGCAGGTGGATTTCTGAGTTCGAGCCAGCCTGGTCTACAAAGTGTGTTCCAGGACAGCCAGGGCTACACAGGGAAACCCTGTCTCATAAAACCTAAAAAAAAAAAAAAAAAAAAAAGGAGAGAGAGAGAGAAAGAAGAAGAAACCTCCACCAGTAGAAAGTTCATGTTTCACTCATTTTAAGTCAGTCAATTACATTGAAGGGACTGGAGAGGTGTTCGATTCAGTGGATAAAATGCTTCCTATAGGATAGACTAGAGCTTAGCTCCTCAGAACCCACATAAAAACCAGGCAGACATGTTAGCTACCTGTAATCCCAGGCTGGTTAGCTAGGGTGGCTGGGATTGGCAAGCTGTGGGATCAGTAAGAGATTCTGGCCCAGTGAAAAGCAATGGAGTAAGACACTGACATCAACTTCAGGTCTCCACACACGTATGCTCCCATATCCATGCAAACACACATATATGCACATATACCACACACACATACACATGCAAGAAAAGGAAAAAGAGCATAGAATAAGAAAAGTCCATAGAGAAGTTAAAATGGTGAATGAACAAAACAACAAAATAAAACCGTCTAACATAAATTAAAGCAATCAAGAAAAAACAAACAAAGGAGACAGATGGGCCTGGAGAGACGGCTCAGTGGTGAAGATCACTTGTTCCTCTTGCAGAGGCTTGTGGCTTGGACTCTCAGCACTCATGAGGTGGCTCACAACCACTGGTCAACTCCACTTTCAGGGGCTCCAATGCCCTCTTCTGGCCTCTGCAGTCACTGTGTATATGTGGTACATAGTCGCACATGCAGGCAAAATATTTGCACACATTTTTTTAAAGTGGCAAACTTAACCCCAGATACATTGGTAATTACACAGAATGAGTGGTCTGAACACCCAGATACAAAGACTGTTGGACTGACAGAAAAGAACTTCCAATAGAAGACAAACAGGCTTTTGGGAACAGGGAAAAGCCACACTGTAAGAACTGGAGCTACAGAGCACAGAATTTCCATCATTGTATCTGAACAACAAACACAAACAAACAAACAAACCCTATGGTAAGAAATATTGCTAGAGTCAAGGGTAGATGTATCAGGATAATACAATGCTCAACTACAGAAAAAAAATACAATAATTACAAATGTATAGACACTAAATGCTTCAAGATACAAGAAGTAAAAATTACAGTCAAAAGAACAATAGACAATTTTACTACAATAGTTGTAGAGACAGATGAGTCTATTGGGAAGCTGTAACAATTATAAACATAGTTGCTCCTAAGAGTCCTAAATACAAAATGGACACAAAGAGGGAACACGATTTAATAATGGTATGGGGGAATAACAGAATAACACTATAAATTGGTAGAAGACTCATCCTAACTACTATGGAAGATTTATCTCAAGCTCAGAGGGAACGTCCCTTAGGACAGGATTCCACTAGGCCATACACCAAATCTCAAAACATTCTGAAAACTGAAATCTTACAACTTTTCTTCTCTGTGAAGAAATTAAATTTGAAATTAACAACAGAGAATTGATTTTGAGAATCTTCAACCACTTGGAAATTAAGCAACACACTCCTCTATTTAGGATCAGAAGACACATCTTTATGTCTCTCTAGGAAAAGTTCAGCAGAACACTCACAACTGTCAGCAACGTATGTCAATGAAGTATGTGATTTAGAGAAAAACAGCAAATTACCATCAGGCAACAGTTACCAAAGGAAACTGCAGTAGCATACACCAAGCAACATCTGGGTGAATGTTGCTAATGATTCAAGCAAGTACATCTAGTCTTTGACTCAGCAATGTGATATTGTCTACATCTGTCTACACAGTTAGCTTCATGAACCCAAAAAACAAAACACACACACACACACACACACACACAAACCAACAACAACAACAACAACAAAAAAAACCCTCACAATGTTTTAATTCCTTTGCTATGTTTCATTGAGACAAGTTTGTAGCTACCTTGGGGCATATGCAGCCCACAACCCATAGCTGGTAGAAGCTGTGGCTGTCTTGGTTTGCATAAACTCCCATTATTATGTCTGCATAATGAAGTTGAATGCATCTCTCAGCCAGGCTCCACTCTCAGCCTGGCTGTATCTCAGCTGGACTCCACGCTCTGCAAGGCTCCACCCTCAACAGGGCTCCACCCTCTGCAAGGCTCTACCCTCAACAAGGCTCCACCCTCAGCCAGGTTCCACCCTCTGCAAGACTCCATCCTTACCGGGCAGAAATGAACAGCAAGCAAAGGAACTAAGAAGAGTAAAACTATTCTCTCAGGACAAAATGGAGAAAAACAATGGCCCGTTCTACTCTCAAAGTACAGGTGAACTGCTGCTTCACATATAAAACAGCATTAAGACAGTGAAAGGTGAGAGAAAACACCCCAGCTACAAACCTTAAGATCCAAGAGACAGCATATCCCTGTGCTCTGTGAGTTTTCTTCTTGCTTCACCAGTCTCAGGCGGGTAGTCATCTTGTTTTGTGTTGCTATGCTAAAACATTCTAACAAAAAACAACTTAGGGAGGAAACAGTTCATTTCAGCTTAAAGTTTACAGTTTATCATAGAAGAGAGCCAATGCAAGGATTCAATGTCAGAGTCTAAAGCAGAAACACAGACGAACCCTACTTACTGGTTCATTCTTTGGCTCATTCAGCTAGCTTTCTTATATGTCTCAGGATCACATATCCATCAGTAGTGCTGCCCATAGTGGACTGGGCTCTCTTGCATCAGTCAGTCTTACTTTAGAGGTAAAGTATAGAAGGAAATCTATAGTATTGTAGGATGACAGTTCTCAATGAATGGGGATATTTAAGACAATTAGTAGATAAATGATAGAGAATAAAAGAATTATAAGAGGGGCTAGAGAGTTGTCTCAGCAGTTAAGAGCACTTGATGCTCTTGCAGAGAACCTGGGTTCAGTCTAAGAACTCACATGATGCCCACAACTGTCTGCAATTCCAGGTCCAGGGGATCTGATATGCCTTCTTACCTTCTCAGGCACCAGACACACAGGTGATGCACAGACTTACATATGTACAGGCAAAACATTCACACACATAAAAATAAATAAATAAATATTTAAAAGAGAATGAAGAGATAGGTTTCTACACTACTCAAAATGGGAATACTAGCAGACTGTTGTGTATGTACTTACTAGTACTTTACTTCCTAGAACAACCACACACACACACACACAAACACATACATACACACACACACACTCTCACACAAAGTTATATACATATATATGTCTGTGTGTATGTATAATATCCATATTAGATATAGAAAAACATACTGCAAAGAAATAAAAATGAAATTCCAATCATTGTTCAATCGACCCAAAGGATATAGGTTAAAAGAAATGAAAAGCAATTATACAAACAAAAAGAACGAAGAAGTAGACAGAAAATGAGATGGCAGATTGAGCCCTCATCTATCAGTAATAAATTAACTTTAAAGCAGTACATTAGATGTAAATTAAAAGATATCCCACAATAGTTGTAAACACAGCACAACTGTATGCTTTCTACAAGAAACTCACTTCATCAATAAGAACACAGGCTGGTTTATAAGTGAATGAGGAAAGTCCAGTACACAAACACTGATGAAAAGAAAGTATCAGGTAAAGACTTACTACAAAGCTCTGCTAATCAAGACTGTGGTACACTGGTGACACACAGCATGCAGAACAAAGGAAGGAACAGACCAGAGAACTGCAAAATAGCCATGATTATGGATAACTAATCTTTGAGGAAAATGCAGATACATCACCCTCCCAACTAAACTGCTAGGCAGAGCAATAGAGCTAATTGTAGACCCTCAACGAATCTTTAAAGAACTACATGACACTTCTCTGAGTATTCTACAGAGTCAAAAGGGAGGAAACCCTTTCAAGACACATTGTGTGAGGATAGTTTACTCTATTACCCAAACTGGAGGGCACAAAAAATTAATTAAAAAAACCCAAAAGCTATAGACTAATATTCCTAGTGAACAAAGACACAGAAATCACCAACAAAATACCAATGGATTAAATTCAGTGGGCACCCAGAGGATCACCAATGATCCAGTAGGTTTCTTCTCAGGGATGAAACAGTGTTTCAACATAGCATGTCATCTTAACAGGAGGAATGACAAAAATTACTTTATTGATCATCTCAGCAAATGTAGAAAAAGCATCGGTGCACTCAACATCCCTTAGTGATAAAAGCCCTGGGCAGAGTAGATGTAGGTGGAACAGGCCTCAGCACAGCAAGGGGACTGTAAGACAGACCCACTGCAGTCAAGGGGACTGTAAGACAGACCCACTGCAGTCAAGGGGACTGTAAGACAGACCCACTGCAGTCAAGGGGACTGTAAGACAGACCCACTGCAGTCAAGGGGACTTAAGACAGACCACTGCAGTCAAGGGGACTGTAAGACAGACCCACTGCAGTCAAGGGGACTGTAAGACAGACCCACTGCAGTCAAGGGGACTGTAAGACAGACCCACTGCAGTCAAGGGGAACTGTAAGACAGACCCACTGCCATCATTGTGAGGAAAATGTACAAGTGTTTCCTCCCACATCAGAAACAAGAGCAGAGAGGGCTTGCCCTGCTCTTCCATAGAGTACTACAGATCTGCTGCCCAGGGCAGTGAGACAAGGCTTACAAACCAGAGGGAGCAAACAAATCACCTGTGGCAGATCAGAAAACAGAGTACGATTCAGGCAAGAAGCCAGACCTGGTTAGAACCTACAGGTTGTTCTCCAGAAGACCACTTCCTCCAGCGAGGCCCCTCCTCCTAAGGGTTTCTCCTCCCATAACAGTGCCACCAGCTGGGGAACAAGTGTTCAAACACAGGAGACTGTTGTGGACATTCGACACCCAAGTCCTAAAAAGCAGGAATGGGGTTGGGGGTGTGATGCTGGAGAGAAGGCTCAGTGGTTAACATGGACCTGAGTTCAATTCCTAGTGCCCACATGAGACAGCTTACAACTACTCATGATTCCAATTACAGGGGAATCTCATGCCTCTGGCCTCCATAGGCATCAGGGTTCATGTGTACATACCCAGACACAAACACCACACATATCCATACCTACAAAATAAGTACAAAAATTAAAAACAAAAAAGTATATGTGAAGATTAAAAAATAAAATGTGTGTGGGGGAGAGGGGTCAGTTCATCCGAACTATCCAATAATTATAAATGTGTGCGTACCTAATGAGCCCCAACTACATGGCAGAAAAGCTGACAGACTTGAAGATGAGAGTGTGCAATTGAACCAAAACAACTGTAAATTACAATTTCCTGCTTTCGGTAATGTCTACAGCAACCAGGCAGAGGATCAAAAGGAAATCAATGGGGTGGAGAGGACTGTAAATCAAGTAGACCCCAAAGCTCTACAGGGCCCCACCCTCTCGTGGAATGCACAGGGGACACTCTATGAAAGGCTGTTTGTGGCAAGCCACGAGGCATGCTTAGACATTTGAACAGAGAGAAACAATGGGATGCTCTCTAGGTGCTACGGAGTAAGCTTACGGTTCAGTGATAGAAGCTTTGGAAAGCACGGAGGGCACGGCTAGTAAACCGTGCTTGTTTCTGTGAGAGAATCAGAGAGGAAATTGACAATGCTTTGAGTGAGTGAAAACGGAGGTGTAATATATCAAAACTTCTGGGATTCAGAAGAATTTTTTAAAAAGGCAAACTTGTTATACTCACAAAAGCAAAATGGTGGAATACTATAAGCAACTGTACAGCATCAAACTAGACAAGCGAGTGGAACAAGTCTAAGTGAGAATTTGGGCCAAAGAAGCAGCTGATCAGGACTAGAGAAGAACGCGCTTGAGAAATATTCCCAAACAGGCTGCAGACAAAGGCCTAGGAAACAAGGTCTCATCCAGGACCTGCCACAGATAGATAATTAGGACCTCCTCCCTTTGAACCTCAGGTACCCCTTTAAATGCCAGGATGGATGGATGATGGCCAGCTGGGCTGCTGGCTGAGCTGTGGGATAGAAGGTCCTTCTCTCCTCAAGTCTTTTCAGTCCCAACGGTCTTTTTCCAACACTGCTTCCTGAGGTGCTTAGCTCCTTCTGACGTCCAGAAGATCCCCAAATGGGGAAGGGCAAGCCTTGAGCTCAGGGCCAAGAGACACCAAGGCAAGCTGGAAGCAGCAGCCACACCTTGTCCTGGGTGCTATCCCCTTCTCCAGCCCCAACCCCCATCGAAAAGGAAGTGGTGGTATATTGTTGGCAGTTACACTTAGATGGAAAGCTGGCTAAACACAAGGTTAAGTGGTAGAAGCCTGCCATGTGTGTTTGCCACAAGTGAGGGCCTTTACCTGGGAAAAGATGCCCCATACATAAAGCTGTGACTTGTGGCTGTTGAACAGTAAGGAGCCGTGGCTCCGGAGAGCAGCCAGGTGGCAGGACACCAGCTAGGAGCTGGCTTTACCCACACCTATTACACTTTTGATTTCTGAACCATGTGATCATAGCTCAGATGCAAAATAAAAAAATTTAAATGAAAAAATAAATTGAAAATTAAGACAAGCATGAAATAAATTAGAGCAATGCCCACTCCCCCAGTAGAAGTCTCAGTTGTGGCGCCTGACTGACGGAGGGTGAGCAGGCACCGGCCAGCCACCGACCTGATGCACTGGCCGTGGCAGTGAACTGGATTCCTGGGCACTCAGCCCACTCCCCACCCATCAGCCTGTTCTCAGCAGGTGCCGGGGACAGCTCACTTAGCCCATGGGGTGACCATCAATGCACAAATTCTTTGCCTGTTCCCAGGGCCCAGTCAAGTTAAGTTTGCCCATTGTCAGATATACCTCCCAAACCCCAGAGTCCTTACCTGCTAGTTGACCACAGGTTTGGACTAAGACTTAGGCCTGCTAGCTGGAGCAGTGCTGGAGAGCTTGCCCTGGTGACGAGGATAAGGGAGAACTGGGGGGGCTGACCAGCTCAGCTGCCACCAGGCTCAGATTCAGGGCTCTGAGTTGGCCTACCCCCATATCTATATCATTTGTTAATTATTGGGATGCATTCTATTAATCCAAAAATGCAGGATCTCCATGACACAAGGCAGCAACAGGATGACCGGGAGAAGTCCGGTGAGGATCCAATATTGATGGTGTCACAGAATCCAGAGACCTCAAACCAGACCAACGATTCATTGCAATGAACATTTGCAAGTGAAGATACGTGGGCAGAGGGATATACTGTGGGACACACAGGACATACTACAGCTTCCATGATGGGATGTTTTCTGTGCTATGTCTTTGTGTATGTGTGTGCATATGCATGTGTGTGTGTTATTTGGGGGGAAGGTTGTAAGAGCAAGGGGCAGATATGAGGGGACATGGAGATGAGCTGAACAGGACTAGAGTGCATGATGTGAAACACAAAAGAATCAATAATAAACAATAGAAAGTTAAAAAAAATTAGGCCTGAATATAGAGCTGCCTGAAGCCAATGTGTGATGTGCAGACCCCATTGAAGGCTGGCTGCCTCTCTCCTGGGAGTGTGTTTTTTCATAGTTACCTCTAGAAAGAATGGTGAATGCTCACCATCCTCCTCTTGCCTGAACAGCCACAGACCTCTGATCACACCATATCAGCTTCATCTGCACAACAGCCTAGCAAGGGGCTTAGTGCTTCACCTCCCATTCTGCTTCCTGGATGAGCGCGCTCAGAGGCAGGTGAAACTGCTTGCCTCAAGGACACACATGAGATGACTCTGGGCCCCACAGTGCAGAAGCCAGAGTTCCTCACTACACAGCCAGTTAAAGAGCCAGAGCTCCAAGAGGCCTTAGGCCTCAGCCCTGAAGCCCAGAGAGAGAAGACCTGTGTGAATTCCCATGAGAGGCCCAGGCGATGGGCTTCTCAGAAAAGAACCTGCCCGCCATCTTGGCATGTTCCCTGCTGACTCTCTACCCTACCCCAACTACTGCCTCTGCCCCGACCACCAGGCCTTACATACTTCCCGTTTCACCCGGAATATATATATTCTTCTGTTGGAGATATGCTTCTCTCTCTACAACTCTCATGGATAGGGGCAGCTGGAGACTGTTATGGCTTGGATCTGGAATGTCTACCATGAGCCCCAGTGCTGAAGGCTTTGTTTCCAAAGCAACAACACTCAACGGTGGGGATGTAGGAAAGAGATTGAATCATTTCTCTAGCCTTACCAACTGATTAATTCCCCTGATGGGCTATTTACTGGGAGATGGTAGACTCTGTAGGATCCAGGGCCTAGTTGGAAGAAGTTGGCACCAGAGAGAGGCTAGATGTCGATGACTCTGAAGCCCCTGCCCACCACATCTGTCTCTGCCCTGGCTATCGAGACATGATGCTGACCAACTCCTCCATCCAAGGATCTCTGGTTCCTTCTGGGCATCCCTAGAACACACCTCAGGATCACACCTCTTACCCTCTTCCTCTGCAGGCAGGGGTGGGGCAGATGTAGCAGTGGGCAAAAGGCCTCTGGGAAGTGCAGGGTTGGTAGCCAAGCCAGTCCCAGATGGCTGTGTCACACACAAGCCCAGAAGCAGCACCCAGTAGCCTCATTTGCTTGTCTCAACAATTGGAGAGTTCAGTCCTGGCCCAGATGTGTCCTCTGTCTACTTCACTTGGCTCAGGACATCCTTGGCCCAGGCTGCGATTAGTAAAGACTCTAGTGGTACTGGCATGCCAGGAGAAGCAAGAGCTTCACATGACGAAACATGGAGGCATAAGCTAAGGAAAGGCCCAGTTTCAGAAAGGGAGCCTACAGCTATGTGAAGAGACAAGGAAGCCAGGCCCGAGGGGCCAGGACAGTGCCAGGACAGAGTCTAAGGCCAGGAGCAAGGCAAGAGATATTACAGAAAGGCACCCAGAGGAAGGAGGCACAACCTGGCAAGAGTGGGCTAACCAGAGACAGAGAGGGTAACTGTGATCCCAAGGAGTTCTGTCCTGACCCCCACCAGACAGGCCGTAGGAGAGCAAGTAACAGTCAGTGCAGCATCAGGAAACAACCATCACAGGCTCAGGAACTGTGTTCAAATCTTTCCCATTAGCTATCTACCCATGGGCACTGTCCTCTGTCTCAGTTTCTTCATCCACAAAATGGAGCTAAAAGGAGGTAAAATGTTAACACGTCACAGCACTGGGTCTGATACACACAGTTGGCTTCCAGAAAGTACATGTTACTTCTTATTTATGGCGTTCCATGTTCTAGGATTGAATGAACAATGTGGGGTGGCTGGAGCTGAGCTGAGGCAAGCCCCTCAGGCAGGTGGCGGCCAGGTCCCCAGGCTTTCCCCAGGAGTGACCATTGTAGCTGAATACCAAGCTCTCCAATTCCAACAAGGCAATGAGCCCACCTAAGCCCAGTGTAGATGATTCAGCTGGCGTTTGAATATGAAAAAGTTAAAAAAGAGTATGCCAGCATGTAATCAATGAGGCTAGGCCCTGTACAGAGACACACAGTGTGTATAGACCAGTACATAGAGAGATGTACATGACCATGGGATGCGCACGCGTGTGTACACACACACACCACATCAATTCCATCTTGTCTCCAGGGTTATAGGGCCATATCCTTTAATATTTCAAATTACATAAATTTCATCTACCAGTCAGACATATGAAAACCTTTCCCTAAGGCTAAGGTGCAAGGCATAGACCATAGCTTGTCTGCAAGCCCTCACACCTCCAGGAAATGTTATCTGGGAACACTGCTGTCTGGCTAGCTCCAGAGACTACATTTCCCAGTCTCCCTTGAGCTAATTAAGTTGCCCCAGGAAGGCAGGAAGGGCTAATGGGAAGGGAGCCAAAAAATGAGTGCCACTTGCATTCCATGAAGGAATGGGCATTCTCCCCTCTTGCCAACCTTCATTTTCAGCTGGCTGGGGAAGATGAACTCACAGAGCATTTCTGAGGTTGCCAGACTCACCTCCAAGTCCTAAAACACCTTACTGGACCATAAACTGGAAAAACTGTCAGTGCTCCCAAGTGGACTCATTCTGCCTTGTTTAAGTTTCTATGTTTGGAGGGTTCTTCATTATGGCAGCCAAGCCCTGGCTCTATGTAACAGGCCTCTGAGGAACACATCTCCACTCAGACACAAGCACATGGAACACCTAGAGACATGGTAGAGGAAGGAGGGAAGGCACACAGCAAAGCAGCCATGCCCAGATCTCCCGTGTGCTTCTCCCTGCAGTAACAGCTCCCACTCGGACTGCACCTCAGTCTGCACATAACCTCCTTCTTCTGCAAACACTCCCATCCCAGTGCATGGCACTGTAGCCAGACTCCAGGTCCTAGGAGATCACCCTGCTGTCCTGCATCTCTTCTTGTTCTCAAATCACACCAAATTCTACCGTCTCCAGTCTCAGCCACTCAGCAGCAAAAGACATTGTTTAGACATCGGAGGACACCTTCCACTGCTCCCTAGACTCCTGTGCTTACACCTGGTTGCCTATGCTGTCCCTGGTCTCTCTTGCTGCTGGCTGCCTGTCACATGATAGCTGTATTTTTGCATGCATTTCCATGCTCTATGTGCAGTAATGTGACCCAGCCAGTGGTCCTTTCAACAGCTGGCACCAGGCTGTTTGAATTCAGCCTCCAAAAGTATGAGCTAGACAATTCTCCTTTCTTCATAAAGCAACCAAACTCGGGTATTTTGTTATAGTAACAGATAACAGACTGATAGTATAGGATATTTTTCCAACAGAAGAAACAGAATTGGGAGAGAAAACAGGATGGGATAGCTCAAGAACAGAAAGCAAGCCAGAAGACCAGGGGCTAGCCGACAGAAGGCAGCCATGTAGGTCTTAATAGAAGGGTTTAGGACAGTGTTGTGAGAGATGGGGTTAGCCACAAGTTTTCCTCAGAAGGCTAACAACCTTTCACCCTTGATGCTACAGTAAAGAGAATCCAGCAGAACTTTGTAAACTGTGGGTCTCAACCCACACAGGTTTGTGTAGCTGAATATGAGTGCTAAAAAGGAATCAGTAGCAACAGTAAAATCTCTCTGAACATACAACTGCCAAAATTCAATTCAAAACCCAGAACTTAATGAAGCCAAATGCTTCTGCTGGTGCTCACTGGGCCGCACAGCACAGCCTCCCCACAGCCTTGGTTCTGAGCACACATGCACACACCACACTGGGCATCTGTTATACAACACTGCCGAGCACCGCCTGGAACCAGGGACATCATGGCTTCTCTGCACAAGGAAGCTCTGCTCTGACAGAAACATAATGTCTGAGTATGGAAAACAAAGCCTCTGTATTTCCCTACTGTCATCCCTCAGAATATAGGGGACAAACAAGTTTGGACTGTATCATGCAATATTTTACTTTTGAAGTTGTTTGAGCTGCTAACTTGAGTCCCCTTAAATGACTTTTTTGACTTAGAATTAGGGCAGAATTGCCAACAACTTCTGGAATGGCCCTAAACACATTTCTGTTGCTACATATTTATGTGTTCTCAGCATTGATGACCATAAAATAAAAATATTGATCAACTCTGAAGACACTGAAGATGCCCTACATTTTTCCAGTATAAAAACATTCAGTCAATATCTAATCTTGATGAAAAATTAAAAATCACAGCATCTCATTAGTGATCAAATCTGCTTTTTTCTTTAATATATGATAAAATTTTATGTATCCCAAAGAAGCATTTAAATTATCTTTGTGATTTACTATCAGTAGATACTTAATCTGTGAAACTTTCTTTTTTGGAGACAGGGTTTCTCTATGTAACCCTGGCTGTCCTAGAACTCGCTATGTAGACCAAGCTGTCCTCAAACTCATAGAGATCCGCCTGCCTCTGCCTCCCAAGTACTAGGATTAAAAGCTTGCACCACTACTTCCCAGCTTGCATAATTATTTTTATATCCCTATACACCTGAGGTCATGCATGTGGTGTGTGGTGACTCAGTTTCCATGCTATGCCACTGCACACCAACACTTTCTTGGGCAAAAAGGATTACCAAGCAGAGAAGTTTAAGCATCCCTGGGCTAAAGGAGCTAAGGGTTTTCTCTCTCCACACTGCCCCGTGAAGGTTGTCTGAGGCAGACCCATGGCCACGTGCCTAGTCTGACACAACTCAAGGCAGAGTGTGGAAGAGGCTTTGACAAGAGTCTGTTCAAAGTATGCACTGGCCAGGACCTGGAGTCCCTAAAGCTAGTGACTGTGTTTATACTTCTTATCTGCTTGGAAGACGTCCCAGGATCCTCTGGTCTCCTATTTCTCATCCTTGCTTCAGCTGTGCCTCTCACAACCAGCTCTATAATAGTAGAACCTGGAGTATCTCACAAGCCACTCCAATGTTGCCTCGTGGGTGTGACACAGCAGACCTGAGCCTCACTAACTAGGTCAGGGGCAAATCTGAAAGGACTATAAGGGTTGTTCAGCCCATAAGCACTTACCCCAAGAAAAACGGGGTCCCTTCTATTCTTGAGAAACAATCCTGAGTCATTTGCCATACTCCTCTCAGGGGCCCCAGCAGGTACAAGTCCCCTAATCGACACAGTAGTGACTGGCTCAGGAGTACTTTCCTGGATTTGCCTCTTCCCCAGCCCTGCCTCGCCCTTATCTTTTACTTCCGGTCCCGGGATTGTACCTTAAATAAACACTTGCTGCGGGTGACACTTTCCAGAGTGGAAGCCTTGGGAGTCTCCAGAATTTGACCTGCTCACATGCAAGTCAAGCATCACTGCCTAGATCATGGGGCTGTGGTTCCATAAAGCCCATAACCTGCTCTATCCCATGTAGATCCAGGGTCGTGGTTTGACATGTCCTTCTTTTCCTGAAGCCACTAAAACTGAGAACTGTCACATGTGACTACCAGATCCTCATCACTCAATGCTCCAGACCCCAGCTTAGTCTCTACTTCCTTCTCCCCTCAGTGTCCCCACCAACACTGTAAGACAGGTTATATTATGATAGGCTGTAGAATTCTAGCCTTCAAAGCCTTAGCTAAGACTAAGACTTTGTTGAACTTATTTGGAGACAGGGACTTTGAAGAGTAGCTAAACTAAAACAAGGTCTGTAGCATAGACCCTCATGTCATTCAGTTGGTGTCTGAAGGCACAGGAAGACAGCAGCCTCAAGCCATAGGGAAGGGCCTCAGAAGAAACATCTTTGAAGGCATCTTGGTTTTTTACTCCTACCCTGTGGATCTGTGAGGAGTGGGTTTCTGTGCTGTGATGTCATAACAGTCTGAGGAAATATCACACTCGTCCACTCTTTGTCCTTACCTCTGGGCTAGGGATGCAGGCCCTGCCATGCTCAGAAGCCCATCTCTCACCACCCCACCCCATGTGCCAGCTGAAGAGCAAGTGCCCACCTCCCATCCATAGATGAGAAGAACCACACTTCTTAACAGGAGACAGTGAGATGACATAAATCCCACAATGGGTCACAAACAAAGGAATCCATCCTGACAACTCTGCATCCCAAAGAGCGGTCTAAACTGATGGGTGGAACTGGAATCTACCCTCCCTGGTTGCCCAACCCCACATATCCAGACATATGTAGGGCTCCTCAGAGACACCCCAGGCCAGCCTGCAAAGACCTGTGTGCTCAGCAGCAGCTGTGCTGCCCATACCTTACCAGTGTGGCTCAACTCAGACTCTTTTTATCCTGTCCTGCAGATTAAAGAGACAAAGCGCTCACTGTGTCAGCAGGCCTATTCTGGGAGAATCCAGAGAAACTTAATGAATATGCAAATTGATGCAAATGAGCCAGTGTGAAGTACAGAGTGGTTCCCTTGACACCCTTTGAGAGCTGTGCTAGTGAATAGGGGAAAATGCCTGTGAGTGGCAAGGCGATGGTCGGCATGGAAACAGGGCTGCCAAGGTGCCTAGGAGACTTCAGTCAACCCCAGAACCAACTATGTCAAGCATCCCCCTCAGCAATCCTGCTCACACTTGAGTCCCCACTTGAGCTGGAGAGTGCTCTGGACACTGGAGATAAGCTTCAACCCTGAGCCCTGAGAGTGGACTCAGGACATGTGAGCCCCAGAAAGCAAAGCTGGGAGCCCTGTAGGTTGCATCCCTTCCAGTCTGTAGAGTGTCTAAATTTCAGGGGCACCATCACAGGGATTCAGCCTGAAGGCACTGACTGTCCTACCTATCCCTGGACAGGGACCTGCAGGGCCAGAGACCTGTCCAAAAGACTTACTCCACAGAGCCCAGGTTAAGGCCAATGCAGAATCAATTCTCAACAAACATTCTGCCCTTCCTGAGGAAGGACTCCTCTCCAGACTCAACCCATATAGCATGGTGGGCTATTTTTATTTGTGTTCCGGGTGAAATAAAACAAGTTAAAGCAGAACATGAAATTTGAAGATTCCACCTTAAGGGGAAAAAAATTCCCCCTTGCAATAACAAATCTCTAGAGCTGGTGCACTGCGGAGTGGAGCCCTCCCCTGAGACAAGTCCAAACGCTTCAGCGTTATGAAAACTTGGAGGACTGCTATGCCACTGAAAATTTATGACCCCCAAATCATTCCTAAAAGATTGTGCACATTCCCCACCGAGGGCCACCTTCTGGTACAACCAGCTCTTCTCTAAGTGAGCCAGCCAAGAGGGCCACCGCTGCCATGTCAGACACATTTGGGCTGCCTGAGGCATCTGTTCTGTAGGGCCAGAAACATTTTTGTCTGTGTGCATCTGCCTAGAGACAGCACTACAACATCCTGGAAGGTCCCCTTCCGGCCCCTAGAAATGACAGTCACCTCCACCCTCAAAGAAACAGAGACTCTCAGTTCCAGCCTCAAGCCCTAAGACTTCCCTCACACTCTCCTGAGAACTGCTTTGCTTTTGTAGGTGAACCGGAACTCACGTAGGCTGAACTTCTAAGGCATGTGGCTCCTGCACTTTGGGGATGTGGAGACAAGTGGGAGTGGTGGTTCAGGAAAACTCCTTGGCCCACACAGGAGTGGAGCTGAGATGGACCCCTAGTCTTCAGGAATCTAGAGCCATGGCTCTCACACAGAAGGTAAAGTAAGGCAGACAGGAATTTGAATCTACAGACCCAGGTCCAACCTTCTCTAGTACCAGACTTCCCCTGACCCAGGAACATATTTGAGATGACACTTCTGTCAACCCAACGCTCTTACAGCAAGTGTGTCCTTTTGTCCCATAGTAGCTTCAGAGACAGATTGCATAGTTGGTCCCAGTTTTCCTGCCCTCTGTCCTTATACCCCCACCTCATCCCTCTCCCAGAATAGCAGTGGGCTGATGGTGCTTCTCTTTGTCTCCCTTTGGAAGCGGCCATTGCCACACTGCCCCTGTTTCTGTCCCAGCAGGCCTTCTTAGGGTCAAGTTCTCCCTCCATAATTTCCCAAAGTAATAGCTACACACCAGACACTTCCTGCAGGAGCTCTCTAGACCCCACAGTCACTTGCTATGAGGCTTAAAGTAGTAACACCCAACAAAAACAGGGCCAGAGAGGTCACACAGCCCAATGACAAAGTACCAACATTAGGGCTCTTCCCTGGCTCTACCTGACTTACCACCACCACCACCACCAGCAGCAGCAGCAGCAGCCCCTCCCCCTGTCCACTGCTTTCATCAGGCAAGCATGAGGGTAGGCCCTGAGCTTACCAGGCTCAGATGCAGATAACCATGGCATTCCCTAACAGACAGTATGCCAAGGCCTGTGCAAAGCCCTCTCCATTCACACTCTCTAATCCACTCTAAGGCTCAGAGATGCTACATAACTTGCCCGAGGCCACACAGTAGGTAAGAAAAGGATTCTGAAGCCGGTTAGTTCAGGTGAATTAGAGGTCACAATCTAGGCAATTCAGAGGCCGGTGGAGGGCCCTGGCAGGGGAAGGGTGCACAGAGCATGCCCTCTATGTAAGAGGACCACTCCTCATCCAAGTCTGCAGATGGAGACACTGGGATGATCGTGCTTTCTGATTCTTCAAGAGAAGGTGGAGAGGCTGGGGTGTGGTTCTGTGATGGAGTGCTTCCGGTAGCCAGGAAGTTCCAGGTTCCAGCACCAGCATCCAAAGAGAAGGGGTGAAGCTAGACCTTTGTGTGGAAAGCCACATATAGGAAAGAAAAAACAAGTCATCAGATTGACTGGGCACTAAGGCTGCCTGCTACATGCGGCTTGGGATGCTGCCAGTTTGAGAAGGTGTGTGCAGTCCCCTACAGATGAGGAAACTGAGGCCTGGATGGGAAGGCAGTAGTATTTATACCATTCTTGGCAGAGCCTGGGGCCAGCTGGTGCCTCAGCAAAACCACATGAAAACAGCAAATGCATATGTCATTGTCTCTAGCCCAGGTACACAGGGTGCAAGGAGAGCAAAGGCTGAGGCTGCAGACTTCTCTGGGTGACTGAGACACACTAATGTCTCAATGTCTCCATTTGCACATTGGAGAAGAGCAAAAATGAGAAGAGCTCCTTGTGAAGGCAATGAAGAGGGTCTCCCCTTTATTGAACAGAGCTGGCTGGGCTGCAAAGCTGGAAGGGACACCGTGTAACAGCCCTCAGCTCTAAAACGTGCCACAGGGCTTGATCCTGTGTGACCCTCTCCAGGGCTGGCACTGGGACCACTTGCTGCACACGAGAGGAGAGAGCTGAACAGAGTTCACCAGTGGCCAGAGACCCAGGGCCAGTAGCATCCCACACTGTGCGCTGCCAGCCCCCAAGTCTCTGGGCTGTCACCACAGCACAACTCACTCCCTGCCCCTTTGAAGTTCAAAGAATGGGCCTCACCCCTCCAAAGCAGGCAGTAAATCAGGCAGGAGAAAGGAACTTGTCCATCCCGACTGAGTTATGGCAGCCGCGGCGAGACAGCCCTCACCCTCTAGGCTGAGCAGCTCCGCCCTCACCTGCCCCTTCTGCCCCTTTCCTGGAACTGACCAGCTTCTCCACCCATCCCCTGCCAACTAGGACCCCAGAGCACCTGACTCAAGGCCCCACAGGGCCCTTGCTCTGACCCCATCTTTTACAGGGTGGGTTGCAGGCCCCTTTATTCTCTATCAAGAAGTAAGTCAGCACTTGTTTGCACCCTACTGGTGTTGGAGGCTCACTCCTATACCCAGCTAGTTCTCTGACAGGGACTCACAACAGACTTCCTGTGGCTGTCCCATTTCCCTCTGGGTCATGGGCTCTCCATCCCAAGATGGCTGTGCCGAGATGGGGAGAAGGCAGCAATTGTGGCCTCTGGGCAGTGCTCTGGGTCTCAGGGAGGTAAAGGGCACCCTGCCACTGGGATGGAAGGGTTTGCTGGTGTGGATGCACACACGGAGTTTATACCTAGAAACAGTGAACAGGTCTGGAGCAAGAGCATGCACACCTGGGTAGATGAGGAGTGTGTTTGCCTGTGACCTCAGGGCAGAGGCAAAACATTCTAATAGCCTGTGAGGCAGTGGAAGGAAGGAAGCAACTGAGGGTGCACACTCGTGTGGGTGGGTGGAGACTGTGATGGCTCAGGGTGTTGAGGGGCATAGGTGTGCTACAGGAAGGAGGCAGAAGTGTAAGAGAGAGTGAGAGGTGGGGAGATACTCAAAGCATTTGTTAATCAAACAGTAGGACCTGAGTTCAGATCCCCAGCATCAACCCCAGGGATGGTGTGCACACCTGTTACCCTAGTGTTATGATGGGGGTGGGGAGGACAGGTCTCCAGTGCTAACTGTCCACCAGCCTAGTCAACTGGTGAGCTCTGAGTTCAGTAACAGACTTTTCCTCAAAAAATAGGCAATAGAAGACACAGGCCATCAACCTTTGGTCTCCATGTGCAAACATACACACACACTATACATATACATATATACATATAAAATATACATATACATACATATACATATACATATACATATACATAATTACATATACAATATTGCAAGTACACACTCTAACAGGACACACAGAGAGAACACGAGATGAAATGAGAGTTGTCGGAGAGAGTGTAGATGTGTCAAGAGCTGTAAGATAGTGTGACAGTGTGCGAGGTTGTGTATGCAGGAGCTGTGTGAGGATGAGGGTCTCAAGAGGGACTCTTGAGACTCTGACTGGAAGGTCATTGTATGTCAGAGTGTGAGCGTGTGTGGTGTGTGTGTGTGTGTGTGTGTGTGTGTGAAGAGTTGCCAAAGAATACTGAAGAATGGTGACGGACAGGCCAGCAGCATGACCAGTGTCTAGTGTTTGTGTCTGAATGGGGCATCTGCCTAGGCACTGTCTCTAGACCTCCACCCCAATGCCCAGAGCCCAGACCCTGGTGGCTCAGTAAGCCCTGGATTGGACTGGGTGGCATGGGCAAATGGCTCTGGACAGGCCACATCACTAGAGCATTGTTCCTCCTTCTCAGCCAAATGATTTCCAGAGATGATGGGCAGGTGAATGGTTTCCCTGCTCTGTCCTGCTGACCCCTTCCCAAGGCAGTAATTGCATCTCTGGTGGTATACTCTCAAACAACCTCTCAGGCCAGGATGTGGTAAACTCAGGTTAAGACATTTTGAAGCCATCTATCTGTCTGCTGCCCACTGCTTGCTGCCTGATGCTCACCCCAGCTGTCCATAGCCAGGAGGCATTTAAATCAAAAACCAATCCTTAGAGCATTCACCAGATATCAACTGCTCAGTGGTCACTGGGAGATCCAGTGGGACCTCCTGGAGGACAGTCCCTCTCCATCTGTCCATCCCTGCCCTGAACCTATTTCTCACTCTGTAAATGGGAATGATTGTCCTACCTTCAGATGGAGAGTGAGAACACAGGATGGTGGCTGAGAAACACTGATCGAGGTTCATGGTGACTACAACATGGTCTGGGGTCAGTTTCTAGTCCCTCTAGGGAGAGGATGTTCTAGCAGATATCACACTAGTAATCTAGCTAGTGTCCATGCAACAGCCCTGCATCTCACCGCTAACAGGACTCTCATATTTCGCACATAGTCCCAGAGGATGCCAGACATCAGGGACACGCACAAATAATGATGCTCTTCTCATAACCATCTGTCTGTAACTGGCCAAGGAGTGACCATGATAGATTCTGCTGGAGGCTTCTGGGAACAGTTGTCTACCTTGATATCACAAGTGTATGCTGAGCAAACCCCCTTGTACCCCTATTCCTGCACTTCCCAGTTTGAGTCTAGGTGGTGGCTGCTGCTTGGAAGTCTTCTTGAGAGCAAAAAGCATGACCCTAAAAAAGGATCAGTGGACACACTGCAGAAACTCCATGGAGATGGGAGGAACTGGGCCCCAGATGTCTTGGTTGAGCCCTCAAGTCCTCATAACCCATTCACCTCCTGACCTTGTAAGGTAAAAGTCAGTGCCCTTGGTGAGTGGGTTTCCACAGCATTCTAAGCAACCCAAGGACAGCATCCACCAGATGGGCAGGACACAGAAATGCCTCCTAAGCAAAGAAGCCAGTGTGCCAACAATGAGGACAAGGGTGGCACTGTACCCTGACACAGGACAGGAGCAGGCAAGGCTGTGGGTGCAAAAAGTGGTGTGAGGCAGAACCGCCCCACCAGCGTAGAGTTCAGATATTGAGGAATGGTTGAGATGGAGGATAAATCTGAGTGGAAGACAGGATAGCAGGAGAGACTGGAGGTGAAGAGGCCAGGGAGACTAAGAGGAGAGACTCTGAGGCCAGATGGGAGAGACAGAGGATCACAGAGATGTGGAACCACAGAGGAAGATGAACAGAGGTGCCGAAAGAAGATGATGGAGCAGAGAAGAGCCATTGTCCCAGCCCTCCATGTCTACCTAGTCCCCACCCCATCTTCCTGCAGTTTATCTTCTAGGATGTCAGAGAAACTTCAACTAGTCCCACCACTCCCACATCACTCTCTGAACAAGTCACAAACCTTCAAGGCTATCTCTGGGGCCCTGATGATCTGTCAGCTCCCCACTACCACCACCTCCTTCCCTGCTAAGTCCCTGCTAAGGCTCAGCCATTTGGCCCTCCCACCCTAGGCCCACCTGAATGCCTTTCCACCCACTGTTCCCACAGTTCGGAATACATCCCTTCAGGAGTCCCCAGGTTCCGTTCCTCACCCCTGTTGGTGAGGTCTTCTTGACGACTTTCCAGGACACAGTCCCTCACTCTACCATCTGCATCTCCTGCCCCAGTGTTTCTCTCCACGGTCCAGACATGAAGTGTACCATGTATCAGCTGTGTATTCCCAGCTACTCCATGAAGGCAGGACTCTCCCTGGACACCAGTGTGTCCAGAAGCCTAAAGTTAGTGACCAGTGCCCAAGGATGCATGCATGCTTGAACAAATGCATGTATGATGACCCGAGGGCGGTAAGAACTGCTAACCAGTCCTTCTCCATCTCACAATGAATCCAGACCATGGAAGATGGATGCAGAGGCAGAGGTAGCCGTGGGTGGCTATATTTTCAAGAAGTTTGTCAACAAACAGAGAAAAGAAACAGGAGGTAGTTTAAGCATTGCTCTCAGGTACAAGTCACCTAAGCATGTTTGAGGTTCAAGACTCAGGAGAAGGAACTGATAATGTGGTCCAAAGAAGACGGATGGAGAAAGGGGTCCAACCCTTGAAGTCAGGGTGGATTGAAGAATTTACAAAAGGTGTCCCTGCCATAGGTGACACACCCAGGCCCAAGGGCAAAGTAATTGCATGCAGATGTGGGTCATTCTGAGAGGACTAAGGGGTCATAGTCTTCATGAGCAGGAGCAGCAACAGTGCTGTCTACCAACATGTATCAAATGCCCACTCAATTACCAAGAACTGGGGAAAATTCCACTGTGGCATAGTATAGCCAAAAGTCGGTGCCATAAAACCTATGGCTGTCTCTGGGAGTAATTGCAATTATGCCAGCTCTGATTTTCTTCTTTTTTAATCTGTGGATGCTTCGAAGGTCAAAGCCCAAACTGCTGATGGATTTCCAATATTCGCTCTGTAGCCCTGCGTGCGCATGCGTATGCGCCTGTTCACTTACTGTCCGAACTTATTTCCTCATAATTTTTTTTTTTACTCCGCTGTGCCCTAGTTTTTGTTTGTCTCTGTGGTTATCTGTGGGGTAGTGGCTCAAAAGAAGAGAATGGTTTTTCTTTCTCACAATGAAAAGTCAGGATCCACATAAACTGGACTTCCCTCCTCCGTTGCTCCAGCACACGATCGGTCGGGGCCGTGGATTCCACTCCCTTGGACTCTGCCTCTTCCAGATGTCCCATGTTCCAAGAAAGCTGCAGAGTTCCAGTCATCACATCTACATCCAAGCTAGAAAGAAGAGCAAATAAGGAAACAGGCAACAAAAGGGGTCTATGAGAAGCCTTTCTAGCAACATCTGCCTAGAACTCACTGGGCAGCACTGGTCTGTTACAACTACAAGGAGGGCTGAGAAATGAAATCCTTTACCTGAGCATGTGGCAGCTCAGACCCAAATCTGAGTCCCCGTCCTGAGATGCAGGAAATAGGCAGGGACGGCCCCATGTTGTCCCCACCTTTCTCCTTCCTCCTCTGCGAGGAACACAGATTTCAAAGTGCTGACGTATGTTGCAAGGCCAGGCAGCCTTACAGAGAGTGTCCATTTGACCTGTGCTGCCTGGTCTTCAGTTTCCAGAGCAGGGCTGTGCACAGAGCTGCCTCGACAAATATTAATTGGCTCAAAAGGACCTATGCTCCTCTTGGATGGAAGGGGTGTCGTCAGACCTATTTGTGTGAGAAAAAATAATAGCCACAGAGCCACCATGCTTGCTTATCATGTTCCCTCGCAGAGCAGTAAAAGGGCCTGCCAAGGTCACACTGAAAATCGTGGCCAAGATGAGAACCTGGGTATTTAGAGGTACATTTCAGGGATGCACGCCACCATGATGGGGCCCAAAGTTGTCTCCGGCAGAGCCATGGTTTCTCAAAACACTGAAATCTCACCGCTGACCATGGACTCGGCCATGAGTCACAGTGCTGCTGGAAAGCTGGGTAGATGAAGAAAATAATTAATAGCTTTCGATCAGATTCAGGGCGAAACTAGCAAACAATGAGCTTCAGGTGGGAGGGGTTTGTTTTCCCCTAACAGTCCGTCTCCGTGGGTCACAGCATTGTCGTCGGCGAGGCTTTCCAGTAGACCATGAAGACCTGCACATGCCCAAAATATGTAATCCCTTAATAAGTGCCCAAGAAACCCCGCGTTGGCGCCCTGACAAGTTGCCACCCGAATCCCAAGAAGTGTTCCAGCCCCCAGAGTGGAATCAAAGTCCCCGTTTTAAAATGGGTTATTTATGGCTTACGGCAAGTCCTCCAGACCCCTGACAGCTCCGGAATGAGCTCAGAAATGAACGCTTTGATATTATCACGGTCAATCCATCTCCCGGGTTCCTTTACCCCTCGTGCATGGTTTCTGTGTTTTTATTCCCCAAAAGGCATGTAGGGAAGAGGAATTTCATTCAAAGCACAAAAGAATAATGGGGACTGCATTGGCATCTTCCTCAAGCCGCCCTCTGATCACAACCCTTTCATGAAGGCACAGATGACTTCCTCTGGTGAAGGTGGCCAGGGGACAGAGCACCCAGGGACAGCTGGACAGCTCCAGGAGACCACCTCCTTTCACAGAGGCATGGATACCCAGCAGTCAGACTGGGACTGAGTTCCCTCCCAGAAGCCTTTGTCTCAGTGCCCCCTCTGCAGAGGGCTGCATAAAGAACAGTGTCAGGCCCACTTCTTTTAGTGTTTAAACTCTTGTGTACTTCTTTCTGGTCTACTGATGACAGGTGACAAAGGGCCACCAGAAACTTCTTGAGGCCAGAATGGGTTTAGGGAGTCTCAGCAGAGAAATTCCAGGATTAGGAGGTAAACTGAGGCCCTAAACTATATTGAGGCCTTGCAAGCCCTATGGGATGATGGCCACCTCTCTGCTCTCCAGCTGTCCCTTCAGGCTGTCAACACTGACCAAGCCAAGCAAAGTATGTGAGCCAATCACAGGGCCTCAGTTTCCCCAAAGGACCGGTTCGGGTGGCAAAGGGCTCCAACTTGAAGAATGGAGGTGTGTAGACACCTCCCCAGCAGCCGTGCCTTTGCTGGTGTTGCCTCTGAGTCTCTTCAGGCTTCTCAGCCCATGGAAAGCAAGATGGCCACCAGGTACAGCACTCTCAGGAGGCCCCCACTGGTCTGTTTTAGTCATGTGATCAATCACCCCCACATGTCCCATCTGTGCTGAAGCGTGCTCTTGTCTAACTGGCCATGTTGATCCCATGTGCCCTGGAGCATGGAGTGATAATTCTCTTGTCTTCCCCTCACCTGAACAGTGATCTTCCCTCAGAAGGCAAAGTGGGAGGTCATGGTGGGCTGTAGGATCCCAGCATGGAGGTGGGGGTTCAGGAAGGGGTGTGTGACTTCCAGGCTAGCCTGGGATAGAGAGTTTCTGGTTCAGAAAAAAAAGGAGGGAGGAAGAGGAGAAGGAAGGGGTGGAGGAAAGGGTAGAGAGAGGAGAAAGAAGAGGGAAGAAGGAAGGAAAGAGGAAGGGAAGGAGAGAGGGAAGTACAGGAGGGAGAGGGAGGCAAAGTAGGTGCTGATAAAATCCACTAGAGGCCCAGGGCTTTCAACATGTTAGCATGTACTCATGCCTAAACCTGATGTAGGGGCAGTCACCTACTTTGAAGGACTAAGGCCGACCAGCCCTACTCACTTGCTGCCTTTCCACTCTCTTACAATAGCAGGCTGGGCTCTTTACTCAGGACTCCTGTTTGACCATGCTACTCCCAATGTCAGGAAGATGGCAAACCAATTTGACCCCATGTATGAGTTGCTCTAGTCCCTACTTCCAAGGCTAGGACTGGAGTCTGCCACCACCAACAGCCTGAAGGCAGGGACTGCCCTGGCCTTTCCTGACCCACAGTCATCAAAGTCATCCTATCTGAGAGCTAGGTCCCATCTCCACCGGCAGGATGTCCACCTCCCTCTTCATCCCCCTGGGTGGATGTTGATGCAAGCTCTCACTTGGTGGGTGATTCCTGCAACAGCAATAGTGCTTGTTTCTATCACAGTCATCAGCCTGCTATTAAACATCTGGATGCAGGCATGCATGCATGCATAAATACATGGGCAGATGAATGGACATATGGATGCATGACAAGCATGGGCAGAGTGGAGGTATGGATGTATGCATGAATGTATGGGTGGGTGTGTATATGGCTAAAAGGGTGGCTGGGAGATTATATGGATGTGTGGATGGATTCACCAGTACATGCATGTGTAGGTAGATGGGTGAGTGAAAAAGTGACAGGGAAAGAGATAGGGATGGGTATGTGAACATAGAGATAGAAGGTGTTCCAAGGTAGCCCACCCCTCTCCCAGAAACTAGAGCTTGGGCAAAGCCCTTACTCAGCCAGGGCTACCTCCCTCCTCCAGTCAGACCATGGGCAGAAAGGTCCCAGACCCACAGACTTGCCTGTCTCTCCCAGCCACAAGCATTTTGGTGTAGCCCTGCAAATGTTTGTGGGAAGTAATGCCTGGACCTCTGAAGCCAAGAAACCCAATTCCTCCCACTGCTCCTCATTTGGAGAGGTGTCTCTCACCTCTCTGACTCCTCTAAAAGCACACCAGACTACACCTGCTTTGTCTCAAGGGTCTGAGCTGCAGCATTTATGGGCTCTGAAGACTCAAGAGTGGAGGTAACAATCTCTCTCCCAGTGGGCTCTGCACCTTGGGTAATATAACCCGGGGATATGTTTGCTTCTTTGTACCACAAGGTCTGAGATTCTGCGTACCCAGTACACAGCTATGTCTTCCCCCTCTAGCCACGTGCAGCTTGTGATGTCATAACTGACTCTAAGCCCAGTTACTTTCTTTTCACAGGTTTCCTGCCAGTGTGACAAGGCCACCCCATGGCTTCAGACCATCTCTATCTTAGCCTGGATGTCATCTCCCAGGCTTGAACAGAGAGGGGGTTCATCTTCCCTGGGAGGGGAGACAGCTCAGTGACAACCTCAGTGCCAGAGTGGGCCCCAGATCTCCTCTTCCTCAAGGTTCCTTACCAGGTTCTACTTCTCCCCTCAGCCTGGGCTTCAGTCCCCCACCTACCAGAAGTTTCCAGTGACTCAGTCCTACACGCTACCCTCCATCCCCAGTGAATCACTGACAGGTGCAGAGAACCACATGTGTATTGTGCTTTACAGTGAGAGTGAGATCTGTAGAGATGGGCTTGCCCCAGGCTCTCCCAGTACACCAAGAGAAGACTAAATGCAGCCATCAGTACACCCTTGAGTTCCTAGGAAGAACACAGTAGATTTTTCGTGAGGACTCTCGACTCTAACCCATGAGTCACGTGGCCTCTCTCTGTAGCCTCTAAGGAAGGCTGAGTTTACCTAGACATAAACCGGAAAGGAAAAGGACTTGTAGTCATGAAAGTATCATGAAAACAAAAATGAAGTCACCCATGTGGGGCTCAAAAGATAGCAGCACTCAACCTCTGCTGAACACCTGACCCATGTCCTCATCCCTCACCACACACACTGTCAATTTCTTCCCATCATACAGCTGGGAAACTGAGGCTCAGAGAAAGGCATGCTGCCTCCTGCCTGTAACCAATAAGTTTTGTTGAGTAAGAGTGCCCACCTTTGGGTCCCTGCTGACCTTCACCTAAGTCTACAGTCAACCCCATCCTCGTTCCCAGGAACCAGTCAGTCCTGGCTGCAAGGAGCTATAGTGGAGGTGGGCTTCCTTGCTTTCTTTGCATGAGACCACTGCAATGCCCACTCTGATTTTTCCTTGTTACTCAGATTCTCAATGGTATTGCACCACGATGACTACCAACAGGGTAAGAGCTGGGGCGAGACAGGAACCCTGGCAGACCTGGGATGTCTAGGCTGAAGGAACCAAGTTGCCTGGCTTAGAGAGAAGGGTAGGAGGCTGGATTTGGGTTGAGTCTCTGTACTTTGCCTGAAGGGCTAAGGGCAGTAAATGAGGAGAGTGCGGATACTGATTTCCATGGGTTCCTTGAGCAGGAGCTGGCCTGTGGGTCGATGTGCTGGGATGTGGGGCAGGAAGACACCGGGACTCAGTTGCTGCCAAGAGGTATTGATTCCAGGCACTAGGCACTATGCTGGGACCCAGCCAAGAGATGAGGTCATGAAGGACAGGACAGTGACTCCGGGGGCGGTGGTGTCCCAGCCGATGACGTGATTGCCAGCCATAAGGAGTCTGCCTGGAAGACGGAGCCTCTCTCCTTCCTTCTCCTTGGCAGCCTTCTCATCCCAGCATGGGAGGAGGCCCATGGGGGCTGATCTGCCTTCTAATGTGCTGTGTGACCCTGGGCAGGCCATCACCTCTTTGGGTTTCTAGGGGTACCTCACAGCTCCAAAAATACCTCCCGAATGGATTTCGAGCAGTTCCTACCTATGGCTATCGACAACACCCAACTACTACACATAGCTGTCTCAGTTTCTCCACCTTGTAACTTAGGTATTGGGGCAGCCTTCTTCCCATCTCTGTCTAGATGGTCTCCGTGGGAATGGTGGAGTAGGCAGTGGCAGGTTAGAGCCTGACTGTGCCTCAGAGAACTGTGAGATATGAACTAAGTTGCCTTTTGCTCTGTGCCTGGCTTCCCACCACAAGGCTGGTATAGAACTTCTCTGCAAAGGGCCTGACACTGGGCAAAATATGAGAGACAGGAGGGTGTAGCTAAGTAGCACTGGGATAGCATCCTGTCCTATGTCCTGTAGGTTCCACTTTGTCCTTCTGGATCCAAGCTTTAAGGCTCTACTTCCTGATCCTCAGTTTCAAGTAGGACAGTATTGCTGGGAACCCACGGGAGGCTGCTCAGGGGGAAGTTTGACATTGGGGCTTGGCACACAAGAGCACTACTCTCTTCGTGATGCTGTGAGCATCCAGCATACCTGTCCCTTGTCTGGGGCAATGTGGTCCTCATCCTCAAGAGTGTGTGTACCTCATCAATACAGGAGAGCATTGGAGACCAATTCCAGGGCCACATGACTAGAGCAATGGACCAGCAACCACGAGCTCCAGGCCCTCTCTCAGCTACAAAACCACAAAGCCACGAGTCTCCTTAACTCTCCGTCTAACTTCACTCAGAGACAAAAGCTTGGCATCTATCTACAATGCAGGATTTGGTGTCTATTTTCCAAGGCATGGCATCTACACCCAGAGCTCTGAGTCTATATTGCAGCTTCAAGTACCTACATTATGGGGATGGTGTTTACACTGTGTAGCCAGCATCTGTAATGATTTTTGGATGTCATAGTGTAGTACTGGATCTCTACAATCTAAGCCAATGAAGGGTTGGTAGTCTTTGAGGCAAGAACAAAATTAGCTGGGAGAAGATGAGGCATGAATGGGAAGTGTGGCCATGGGGAAGCCAGTGGGCCTCAGGAGAGAGATGGGTGGCCTGGGGGTCCATAGTGTCACTGCCATGGCCTCAGGTCCCAACACCTCTCCCGTCTCCCCGTGTGTTCCACCTTCTCTGGCCTGCCTACAACTTTGACACACCAGGCACAGTTGCCACAGGGCCTTTGCACTGGCTAGGCTCTGGAATACTTTGATCGGAGGGCTGGTTGCCCCCTTTCATCTCTCAGGTTTCTGCTCAAGTGTGCTTTCCCAGAAACCCTCTGGCCGTGATACCAGCAAGTCACTGACCAGCAACCTCTGCCATCATCCTACTTTACTTCCTTCTTTGGTTTGTGCCTGAAACCCACACCAGTGTCTTACACAGAACCTGAACATTAGGATGGGAGCTGAGCTTCTGTGCAGATAACTATCCTTTCACATTCACCCCGGTGGCCCCATGGCAGCTGCTTCCCAACAGCCCAGGTTCCGGGCAGAGCCTGCCCTCTGGAGTCTGTGTAGAGCAGGCTCCATCCAAGGAGTAGGCATTCCTGAGTGCCCCTCCTGTGCCCCTGGCAGGCTGCACTTCAGGCATGTGTGCAGGCAAGTGGGTTCAATGAGCAGAAGGAGCAGCCCATGGCGAGGGAGGTTGCCATCCAAGGGATGCACCAGATCTCAAGGTTGCACAGGGCTTCGTTCCTCTGTCTGTATAGCTCGTTTTTAGGAAACCTGGGACATGACAGCTTCTTTGAGTCCGCTCCTCAGGCCCTAAGACTTGCTCCAGCACGGTCAGCTGCAGGCTCCAACTCTGATCTTCATTACACTTTAGACTTTCAGTCTTGCATCCTAGGAGTGGTCTGTAGTCAATCCTCCAAATACTTGGATGTAAACAAAGTTGCACACCAGTTCAGGAGTCTTTCTAAGGACATAACTGATATCTCCACTTGGCTCCTTTTCCTTCTGTCCTCCTTTGACCTGCTATATAGAATTAAGATAGGATGGCCAGAAACCTGGCAGCCATATTGGGGGTCCTCCCTGGTTTGGTAGAACCGAGATAGAAGGAAGTTGGTCCCTTTGTCCAACCTATATCACCAACTAGGAGATTTACATATGAAAAAGATAGACCCCCCCCATCCGTGTCTAAGCCAATGGGTTTTCTTTCACAGACTAGCCCTCCATTGCATGGAGGGTTTCATGAGGTCTGAGTTAGATGTGTATTGTGTGTTAGCCAGACAATGACTCCAGGCAGAGCCAGGCACAACCGAGCACCTACTTTATCCTGTTTTGTCAAGTCACAAGGACCTGTTCTCCAAGGTTTCCTTGGCCAGTGCCCTCCTCCTTCCTCCTTCATGTCCCTGTGGCCACCACAAGCCTAGGATCAGCCAAGAGAATGAATGGTCAGCCTGAGCAAGGCCCTGCAGGCCCTCCCCCACCTTGTCCCCTGTGTCTCATTGGCTGAGTCACTGACTCTAATTCTACCAAGACCCTGCACTCCTGGCTCCTGATCTACCCTTCAATACAATTTCAGGAGCTGGGCAGTGGTGGCACACGCCTTTAAGTCCAGCACTTGGGAAGGCAGAGGCAGGTGGATTTCTGAGTTAGTTTGAGGCCAGCCATGGTCTACAGAGTGTGAAATTTTCCAGGACAAGCCAGCATGTCTACACAGGAGGAAACCCTGTTTCTTGAAAAAAAAGAAAAGAAAGAAAAGAAAAGAAATAATCTTCCAAGACAAAGAGGAGGATTAAATCACTGAGACCAGGCTATGCCCATGCACAACCTCCCAGGCTTCTCACCACTCACCTGCCTTATTTCCTCACAGGCTCTCATGGAGCCAACCTGGTTTACAGATGAGGACAGTGAGGCCTGAGAAAGCCAAGAGAGGGGCACTGCCCAGCCTGGCTCTTCCTCCATCCCACCCCTGCACCTCGGCCCGCCCAGTGTTGTCCCGGTTGGGACAAGACTCTGACTTGCAGAAGAGATTAGAACTAAGGAGAAAGAACGCCGTCCTGGCCCCGCGCATGCCCTGAGTATTTAAATTCTTTTTCATAATTATCTCAGATAGTAATTACTGCAGAAGCAGATGCGCTTATCGCAGACAAGAAGCCACCTGCCTTCCCATTTTTGTCAAAAGTGAAACTGACATTATTTTTTGCTATTTGCTTCAATGGCTGTTTTCACTGTAAATAGCACCTTCACCACAAGAAGAACAACCCTGGAGACATAGGGGGTGTCCAAGCCTCAGGATGAATACCCCAATCTGGCTGTGGGCACTGCTCAAGGACTTGAGGGAGAGAGGAACATACTTTCACAAAATGTACAACTGGGGTTTGCTCCCAGGGAGAGGGGGTACCCCTCCCCCATTGCCCTTCCCCTCCCCCACCCCAGGGCTGCAACCCTCTGGACTCACCCACCAACCACAAACATCAGTGTCCTAGACCTTGAAAGAATTGGCTTCCATGAGAAGTTCTCATAACCCCCCAGGAGGATGCCCCTCCATGGACTGGGCACTCAAAGCTCTCTCCTCTGTCGCAGCCTAACTCAGGGGCCTTCAGTATCAGGAACAAGGGACAACCTGAGAACCCTCCATCAAGAGAAGGTCCTGCAACTAGGCAGGATAATTAACCTTCAGGAATCAGGTGGGAATCCCAGGCCTGGATCTGCCAGCCTCTCTGATCCCCAGTGTCCCCCTCTCTCAAATGGACAGTCCCAGAGGATCTTGACCACCTCTTTCCTAATAAGAACCAGATGAATAAATCATTCCTCCAGTAAAGCTTTTAGTGTGAACACCTGAACACAGGTCTCTTTCCACTCTCAGCACCAAGTCACAAATGGCTTTGCTATTGTAATTGTCACGAACTAACTACACTTTATCATGGTGGGCACCTGGCAGGCATTTCTCATTGGGTCACTTATCTTGTCCCCAAATCCCACACTATGGGTCTGCTCTCAGTCCTCCTTTTCACTTGGGGAAGCAGACTCAGGGTGGCTGAGTTACCCACAGCCTCACAGCAAATCTGCTAAAGCACTCAATATTCTGTTCCAGAAGATGAAGATCTGACTGCTCCCGTTTTCCAGGCTGAGGCACCGAGGTTCGGAGAGGTGTACCTCAAGCCGGAGGGAGTAGAGACCCAAGCTTGACCCCTGAGGAGTTCAGCCCGGCTTCTGGAAGAACCCCCTACTAGTCGTGCCACCTGTCCCTCCTCACAGCTACGTTCTGCTGCCCCCGTGTGGTCAGAAAGGTTGACCTGGGTTTCGAGCTATGAAACCTCTGGGGATTTGTTTGCGGGGAGTGTTGGTGGAAGTGCTGGACGTGGTCAGAAGGCAAGAGTGGATGGGTAAAGACTGTGAGCACAGCCCCGCCCTGGATTCCTTCTCAATCACCGCTGACTCCCTGTAGGCAAGCCACTTCCTATCCTTTGTCCTAGCAGATCTGTCTGGGACAGTCTTCTCTGGCTTTATCTCTTTCCAACAGGGTCCCCCAGCCCTACTCATTCTCGTCTGTCACTTTTGAAGCCATGATGTGGATGTATTGATTGTCTTTGTGCAGAAATGAACCTGGACTAGGTACCTCGCGGTAGAGGCTTGGACTGGGCTCTCTTCATCATCCTACGCGCCTCTGGCCTGCTAACTTGAGCTAATTCAGCTTAAGATCCTCTTTTGTAGGGTCAGGCAACAAGTCACAGCCCCATATGATAAGCACTGGCCCGCTGAGAGATGCTGCCCGCTACTACAGCTTCACTCCATGAGCAGCCTCCGAGGGGCGTGGACTATAGGGCGCAGGAGGACAACAGGTGCACAAGGACCGAGGGTGACTGTCTCTGCTGGGACGAAGAGGATGGTCTGGAATTGAATTTGCCTCCCAAATCAACCTGGTGGAGCCTCTCATTGATCTTGCCTTCCCACACAGAAAAGTTTGTCTAAATGCTTTCTGGGCCTCATGAACACCTACCTACCAAGACACGGTGTCACCTGCTCAGCGACCTGCCTCTGTGTCTCCACTGCTGAGCCCCCCGCATGGCCCAACCCACTAGTCAACCGTGCTGTGATGGGCAGAAACCTGTACATCTGGGAGTGATCCAGGTTTCCCTGTCGCAACCTGTTGAACCTGCTACTCGGCAGCATCTCATGGGGCAGGAAACCCAGACACCTAGAAGTCAAGGGACTTGTCTAGGTCTCACAGCTGGGAAACCACAGAACCGAGATCCGATCTCTGCGGGGCGGTACAGGGCAGTAGGCTGGAAGGTCTACGTCTGCTCTCTACTGAAACCTTTAGCGTACCAGCCCTGCATTATTCTGGACCTGCAGTCAACAGGGCTCAGAGTGTGTGACCTGCTGGTTCTAGGACCTGTGTCTCCGCTCTCCGCGGACCAGCGCCTAGCGCCCCAGCGCAGGGATGTCTTTCTGCCAGAGCCACCGCTCGGCCACACGCACTAACGGACCGCGATGCTCGCAGCGCCTCCTGGTGGCGTCCCGCACCTTCGCGGCGGTGGCTTTGGCGCACGCCCTAGCTGCGCTGGCCAAAGGCGACTACTGGTCACGCTAAGGACTGGCGCTCACCAGTGAGTTTCTGCCACCTGCTGCTGGAGGCCGGGCTCTTCCTGAGAGTCCCGGCATGCCTGCCCGATAGCTCCAACCAGGCTGAAAGTCAGAGCCCGGGGTCACCGGAGAGACTGCACCTCGGCTCCCAGCTCGCCAGGAGTAGTTGTTTTGTACTGGGTATATGGGCCCTGAGGAGGGACCCGGGGATGTCCACCTGTGGCCACACTGACTGCAATGCGCACCCGCCAGGCCCACATCCTGCCCCTGTGGGCGCGAGCAGGCGGCGCCCACCCTGCTTATCACCGCCGAGCGGAGCGCGGGAAATGCCAGGGCCCGGGGCACGGAAAAGGGCGGAGAGCTGGTCCCTAAAGCCACGTGGGTTGGGAATATGCCTCTGGTCAAGTGCCCAGGGACCTGATCTTCCGGCTACACTGCCCAGTCCTCGAGAACTTCACAAGCTGGTGACGCAAACAGCAATTTGGGGAGGGCAAGGGGGAGTACAGCCAAAAGATGCCCCCACACAAACACACACACACTGTGCGGCCCTGCCTTAGCTACTGGTCTCTTCACAACCAGACCTCAGGCAACGAGGGAGGGGTAGCCGAAGGCAGGCCCAGGTCTAACAAAGGACTGGATGGCTCCCTAAGCCCGAGCCAAGACTGTTTCCATGGTAACCCTCTTCAAGGATAAAGCAAAGGCTTGGTTCCCCAACATGATGCTACTGCCTGTGAGAAGGGGAGCTGAGCCTTAGAACACTGGTGAGGAAACTGAGTTTTGGGGAAGGATAGGAACATGTTGCAAGTTTCCCTACTACCCCAGACACCTAGGTTTCCCACAGAAAGCCCATCCGTTTCCTAGAGCACCTGTTACTTCACACTGAGGACGAGAATAACATCCATAAGTGAACAAGCTCTGAGAAGGTACACTTCTCTAAGAAGACGAAGTGCAAGGTGGTGGGATGGGTCATCATGGAAAGACCTGGTGGCCAGCAAGGACATACCTGAGAAAACACTGAGGAAAGAGGCCTTCTGGAAAGAAGAAAGGACAGGAAAGAGGCCTTCCAAACATCAGGAAGCAACATCTGGAGCAGAGGAAGTAGTCCCAGACCAGGCAGCAAGTTTAGGCTACCAAGCATCTCAGGGAGATGCAGAGGCAAAGGGAAAGTGAGTCCGAGAGGTGGGCTCCAGGGACATAGAACCCCAAGGTGGGCAGGGGTAGGTTAGCCCCAAGTGGCCAGGCACTCTGAAGAGAAAGGGCTGTGTCCACAAAAGCAAGTCTCCTGCAGAGACACAGTAGAAGTGCACACTGGGGCACTGGAGGCTAGCAGCAAGGGAGGCAGGCCAGTAGTCAGGCCAGAGTAGCCAGGTCTGCACACAAGGATGACTCTCAGTTGGATGGTCTGGGATAGAGAAGCTTACGGAGGGAAGAGGTCAAGTTCTGGAATGTCCTGAAGTTTGTTCTGCAGGATTCACAGGTAGTGTGAATGTTGGGAACAGAGGAGAGGGGAGGCCAGGTTTTCTAGCCATAGTTGCCAATGGGCTATCTGTCCTCCCTCCTGTTCCAGCTTGGACTACCCTATGCACAACACTCATGTTCACCCCTCTCACCAACCTACCCTTCTCATGGTCACCCAGCCCACCCCTGCATTTTGCTCTGAACATTTGACAAACACAGCTGTCTAGCTGAAAAAGACTGGCCTTTTCCCTGAGCTGCATGTGCAAGATTGTTTATATCCTCTAGAAACATTGCTTTATGCCACTAACTGGGACTCAGTTTACCGCCAGCACAGCCCCCACCCACCTCACTCCCCCTTCTCTTCCATGCAGAACCCCACCTTTCTCCTACCTGTTTAGAAGCGTCATCTCTAGTACCCATGCCTGGAGCCACAAGAGGGACATTGTGCAAAGGCCACGTGGTCTGGAGGGGACTCCCCAAGAGGACAGGTTAGTCTAGGGGCACAGATTACATTCTGCAGTTGGTGCATGGTGAGCAGGCCAGGGTATGGCTACAAAGACTTCTGCTGTTCACAGTGGAGAAGGTAAGACCTCCCAGCCTGAACCACAGAAAGAATGGCCTAGACCTTGGATCATGGCATACTTTGCCTTCTTGATGCTGGTGGGCTTTCCCCAGGAGTTCTTGTCCCCCAGCAGTGACAAGATGATCCTTATTCTCTTCGGGCCTGACCTTTGGAGGCAGGATGGTATTCAGAAAGCCTCGATCCCAGCTACCATCACCTACCACGATCGGGCTCTGGCACCCTCCCACAGGGATGGCTCAGCTGACCCAAGGGCGTCGGCCTGATGACTCGGCTATGGGTGGGAACTTCAGGCATAAACCCTGACCCTGATGCCAAAGCCCTGGAGCCAGCACAGAAGCACTACTGTCCCTTCCTGTCCCCACCCTTCCTGAGCTTCAAAGGGTCAAAGTCCTAGAAAAGGGAGGGCAGAAACCTTAGCATCAGCCAAGTAGAACTGGCCTTGAGCTTCCGATCTGATAGAATGGACAGAAAGGAGGATGTTAGTCTCTGACTAACCTACCAGGGCACTGACAGTCTCAGAGGTTGAGCCCTGTACCTGAGGCCAGTGCTTAATTATCAGAAGCCCCTGCCAAGGAGAAGCCAGGAGCAGGTGCTTCAGGGGTAGGAAGAGGATGCCCGGGCAACTCCTATTCCAACTTCTGCACCAACCTGCCCCTTCCCCCTAGCCCTGGCCCACTCTGGGTCTTTTGGCAAACTCTGAATAGTGGGAAAGAGCCACACACTTTCCTCCCAGCTAGTTTGTATCCCGGCAAGAGCACGCCTGCATTGTTGATTCACTCAGCATTTATCTGGGCCTGCTTTGCTCTGTGCCTGGTGCTGGGTGCTGGGGACTCAGAGTAGAGGCTCGTTTCTATACACCCTGGGAAGTGCTACTAGCAGGCACCTAGAAGGCAGTTGGGGAAGCACCAGCTCTGTGCAGGGTGGTCAGAGCCAGGCATTGCAGGATGTATAAGAGTTCCCAGGCTCTCCAAGCAAAAGGTCCAGCATGGAAGAGGGTTGCAGGGAGCTGGGAAAGAGTGGCCAAGGTGACTGGTGCACAGGGCTCAGCAGGGAGCGATGGCCATAAGACTGAAGAGGGTGGGACCAGGATGCTGGGCTGAGAAACTTGAAATTTGTATTGCAAGCAATGGGGAGCCATGGTGAGATTTACACAGGACCTGGAAAGTAAGGCATGCCCTGCTAGCTCCTGACGATCCCCTCCTGAGGCAGCAGGCCTGGGCAGATAGGATCAGAAAGGCCAGTCCCACCCCAGCCTCTCCTCAGCCCTAGCTGAGGACCCTGTGTGATCCTGAGAAAAATATGCAACATCTCTGGGCCTATTTGGTGAAGAAGGGAGGATGATTATGGTGAGGTGTAAGGATGCACAGGGCAGCCACCCATCCCTCTCAGAGCAGGCAAAGTGGGCCAGGCCTGGATCACTTCCTACCCCTGGGAGTGGCTGGGAAAGGGCCTGGGAACCACAAAGACCAAACTACACAGAGCTGCAGGTTGGGTGCCACCGACCAGGCTCCCTGCGACCATACGCATTTACCGAGAGACACACAGACACCAGGTCCTCCAGGCATCCAGTGTAGGACAGGCCCCATTTACAGCCACTGCCCCGCACAGCTGTCAGATCTGCCTGCTCTCATGTGGGGGCCAGACAGACTCAGCAAATGCTAAGGCCCAGCACACCAGTACTTCAGGGCCTCTC